>CM029363.1:3494832-3514620 GCA_017140985.1 Hormaphis cornu
GGATGTATTACTATCGTACGCACACGTCCCGTGACACTGCGTTGCTGCAGCGGCGATGATAAACGGCCGACCTGCACGGGATAAATAAGAAGATGAATGCGGGAGGACCTGCAGCAGGGAGGCGGACGATTAAAGTTTTATTTTTTTCTATTAGTTCAGCGACCGTCAAACCCCAAAAATTATACGATCCGGCGCGGAAAATATTACTTTAAAAAAAACAAGACATCGTATACGACGTGTATATTTGATGTATGGTGTTCGATTGAACCGCGGTCGGAGAGACGAATCGATACACCATGAAACACGCTCGAAAACCGTACGCGAGACAACGATTTTTGTACGACACCATCGAGTGTTGTGATGGTACAATACGAGTACGTCGAGATTTATTTCTACGCGTATAAACTGTTCGTCTCGGATTTACATAATATGTAAAATTTATTTTACGGGACAAGCCGAAAAACGAAAAGTAGATACAAACGGTTTCACAAAAAACATCTGTACAAGTATATTGACAAGCGAATCAATAACGTACGTCACGCGCCAGTCGAAACATAATATGGATAGTGATCACGTGAAAAAAAAAAACTAATGGGTAAGTGGAAAATACGTAGGAGTTTTTTGATGTTTGAATTATATTATTGACTGATTCGTACCACACGATAACCTGTATTCGACAAAAACGTTTCCTGATAGATCTACATAAAGCTGCGCGCAATAAATAATCGTCCTCCTGTAAGCACACCCGATAAATTTTCAAAAGGTCAAAACAAATTATTGGTCACAAAATTGAATTTTCAACAACCGGGTCATCAATTTTAAACTCTAATAAAAAAAAAATCGAAACATTTAATAATTGGCCGACAGCTGTACATACAGACTTTTGACGACGAAACTTAAACCAGTGAACGTAAAACGTGAAATTTCGATTTTTAAACGGTTGATCGAAAAATAGAGAAAAACTTTTTAAAATATTTTTCAGGACCGTCGTAAGCCTAGTATCAACTATAGCTGGTAATCAACCGAACCGTTTAAGCAAATAAAAGTCTTGGGACGTTTCCCATTAATGTAACGTGTCGATATGAAACGCTAAGCGCCCGTAGCCGCCACCGAATTAATCAGTGTACACGATTTTAAAACGACCGCGTATATTATACGAGGGTCGCTCCTGAACCATAAAATTTTGTTTCAATATTGTATAACCACAGCCGGCTGCTACTCGAACAAAATCGACTAAAATCGATAGGTTTAACAAAGAAAAATTCAATTCGTCCGGCATATCGCGCGTGAAAAGTGCAGTGATAGTTATTTATACAGTACAAGTGTACTGCAGATCAGTGGCGGCGCTAGAGGTGGGCGAAGTGGGCCATTGCCCACGGCCTCGCACCTCAAAGGGCCTCGCGTTCCAAAGGGACTTATAATTAACCATAGAAAAATATGGCCACAAAAGGGCCTCCTTAAGTCTACTTCGCCCACATATAAATTTTACCTCGCGCCGCCACTGCTGCAGATGTATTGTTTTATCAATTTTGGTAAAAACAGATCTTACTCCGATCGCTGCGGCGTGGCTTTTGGAGCGTAGACTGTGCGTTATAATGTAAAGTGGCGTAATTTTTTAAAGGCGGCGCGCGGCGGCGGAATTCAGTACGTACGCCGGTCGAAGAACCCATTAACACCGTGCGAAGCCGAAAAAGAGACGACCGAAACGATTTTTTTTTAAAAATCTTACATGCGAATCATGCCGCCCTCGTAATTATTATTACTATCGTTTCGGCGTGTAATAATATGCAATATATATATACACGCCGGGTGAGATACCGCGTCCCGGGCGTTATTCGAATTCCGAGCGGTGCACGAAAACGCGTCTGCAGCGAAAGAATGATATTTTCGTGCGACTGCAGCAGCAGCAGAAACGTGTTTTCTCGAGACTCGTATTATAATAGCGGTATTATATACACTTTGGTATTCGCGCGAGTGTTTTTGGACAAAGTGAAAAAACGCATTCCGCGGAGGCGGCTCTTTTTTCCAGAGTTATTTTTCTGCTGCTGCAAAACTCACACCGGTTCGCCGCGACAAAGCGAACGCGCGATTCTTTTCGGGCCGTTTTAATTAGATACGATACAGAAAGACCGAATAAAAAAAAAAAATTTTAGTAAAAAAAAAAAAAACATCAGAAAAAAATCCTCGCAAAAATCCAAACGAAAACCGTAAGCGAAAACTCCAGCCGCAGCGGCGTATAGGTAGGAGAGTAAAATAATAACAATAATATCCCAAAATTTTTGTTTTTTGCTTAAATACGGTTCGGTCGAGTTATAACCGGGTTTACGATGGCCCAAAAAAATATCTACGAAAAATTCAATTTATTTTTCAATCGGTCACACAACAGTTTAAAAATCGAAATTTCGCGATTTCTTTCTCACCAGTTTAAATTTTGTGGTCTGTAACTTTTAAACGTACGTCCTACGCACATCGCTTGATAACACTGTGCGTGGCCAATTTTTAAAAATCAATTATTTTTTTCTAAGTTACTAGGGTTTAAAACTGACCACCTCGTTGTTGAAAATGAAATTTTACGAATATTTTTTTTTTTTAATAATCCAAATTTGAATAGCAACACAGTTACAGGTATTTTTATTCTGAACATTAACCGCAACATGTTATTATAGGGAGCGCGTATGTTCGCAATACGAGGTTTTCGAAAAGAATTTGATTTTTTTCAATCCCGCAAACGCTCATCTATTTGACTGATTACGTGTTTTGAAAAGTATGTAGTTTGTACGGATATTACGGAAAAATCGTATCGATCTAAAAGAAAAATATATATATATATTCACAGATTGTGCGTGTTTTTTTTTTCTTTCCAAACACGTTGTTTATGGTTTACAAGTTCTGGTCATCATTTGAACCAGTCATTTCAGTATTTTCTAGCCGGAGCGAACTCACAAATTTTCCGACTCATAAGGACTTATTGCTGACTTGAAGAACTAAAAGAAATCTTTTAACTAGAATTGCCGACTCTCGATGAGCTTGAATGCTATAGACTTGGGCAAACGTTTGAGTCGCCCCTGCCCCAAAATGACGCCACTGATTTGAAAACGGCAAACGTCAAGTATAGGTTTCTATTTTATGTAATATACGTGTTATGATGTATAAACATGCAATTCAAAACCATCATTGTACCAAATATTGTAATAGTAATTTATTCGATTAGAACTAAAATATGGCTTAGTGAAAATTAAACCGCCAATTTATTTATATTGTTTTCGTTTAGATTTCCAATTGTTTTTTATTGAACTATACAGGTATAACGGTAGGTCCGTTTTTCAGTAAAACGTCGGAAATACGTTCTTTTTATTAAAAGAGAAATCTTGTGGTCAATGGCGATCAGCATGTTGTTCAATCCCGCAGTAAACAAATCGTTGGACTGGTTTTTTTTTTTCAAACGAGAACGAATCACTTGTATTCCACGTGATACAAATCGAGATCATCTGGTTTTCTCCATATATATCGCGCGGCCACAGGAATACTCAACATTGACACATGTCCACCTTATTCCTATACATATTTGATATTTATCAATTATTCACCATGGCACAGTGGTGAAATCGATTAAAATAATTCGTTTACGGTTTTACTGTAGGTATCCGAGTTATAAATTTTAGCTATACTAGGCAGAGTTCTATGTTATTCACAACTGTTATAAATTACATTAACGTGTACGGTGAACCAACGGTAATACAAATCGTTTTTCGGTAGCTACGTCAAGTCGAAAATTAAGTTAAATAAAAATTAGAAGCGGCCCGTTTTAAAAAGTTAACTTTTTAACTCGTTAACGCCCAGCCTTGCTTATTATATTGTATACATCGATATTTACGCGCGATATTTTTTGTCGATTAGTGTTTTATACCGTTTGCGAAATCGTTTTTACGGGTTTTTTTTTTTCTATCTATCGAATAACCGCTGACAAAAGTACGTTAACGTCGTCGAAACGAAGCGAACAAAAAACAGGTACCTACGTACTTAAAATCGTTCCGGAAAATACCGACCATTTTATCAACGTTATTTTCTCTCTGTCTTTCAGACACGCATTTTATACGAAGAAAATCGCCTATAGCATAGAAAAACGGTACAGTCTTTTTTTCTAGTACCCGCAGCAGTACCGATTTATTATTATTTTTTTTCGTTTATTTTTTGTTAGCTTTGTTGTCCGGTCAGTAGTCGCGCGTCCCTATCGACGTAGCGTTGGGCGATCGTCGCGAGTGTAAACGTGGCGTGTCGGTACGTGCCAACAGTGTACACGAACCGACCGTGGAAAATCGAATCTCTCACACACGCGCGAGCGAGCGAGCGCGCGCGCGCGAGTCCACGCTTTTTTTCTTTTTTGTTATTATTCTCCTATTTTTATTGTCCGCGCGCGCAAAGAAGACCGTATTTAGAACATGTCGAAAAAAATTTGAAAAAATAACGACAACGACGGAGAAGAATATAACAACGTCTGTGGAAAAAAAAAAAAATGAAAATTGTTCGATGCATTTTTAGCCGTGAACACAATAATACAATAATGTGCCATACCGAGGTAATTGGACTATTTTCGATATATTATCGCGGGGCTCCTCTTCTATTGTACAACAACCACGACGATACGCGCGTACACACGAACATGGCTGCCGGAACCGCGACGCGTTGACGCGATTGCCAGCGGTCGAAACGGCTTTGTATAAAAGAGGAGATAAAGATAGATAGAGAGACAGAGGAGGTCCCGATATAGTCGTGACGGTCGTAAACGTTGTATTCGGAATGATATGTCAGACTTTAAAAGTCAAACAAAAGTTACAACTGCGTACGAAAACCGCACTATCGTTATATTGTACCGTTGGGTTTCTGCGTGTTATCGTTCCGCGTGGAAATGCCACCGGAAACTCGATGAATAGTTTTAAAATTCGAATAAAAGTCTGTGTGGTGCGCAGTTCGTGGCACGACCGTAATAATACAATAAGTTGATGTTATTTCGGAACCGTCGTCGTCATACGTTACATTTATTATACATCGATTATTCGTGTACATAAACGTGAAGAACGTGTGAGAAAAAAATTCGACAGTCGAATGCACCACATCTCACGTGTCGTAGCAACGATTTACGAGTGTTATATTGATAAACGCGATCCAAACGTTCTAAGATCGGTTCAAACTTTAAGTACCGCGGGTATAAAATCGTATAAAATCGTAAGAGATATTGTCAACACGCGAGTATCCGCGTCGGCATTATGACGTTTTTCCCGCGAACGATAACGATTTCGGTCCAAATTTGAGGCTTACTTTTCATAGAACGACCAAATTAAATCGTTTCCTACCCATCCTTCTACTCCTCGCGCTTCTTCGCCTTTTCACCCGACCGCAGTTTGGGGTCGGCCGCCCTCGTCTTACTTCTCCACTCATCACCGCGCACATCAACCACGACCTCCATAATACGTTTTTCACAACCGTTTTCCTCTCTGCCGTTCTCTCGCGCCCCGTTTTCCTCCGACGTTCCTCTTTACGTTCGTAACCGCTCTCAAACGCTGCAGTTTCTTCGTCTGCACACGTCCAAACCATTTCGCCATCTATTCGGCACACATCTTTCTAAAAACGAATATAATATAATATAAACGATAACGGGCGATCTCGTTTCAAGCCTACACGATAATACAGGCCGCGGACACCAGTTTTTTTTAACTTTTTTTTTACGACCGGAGCAGCGCCCAGACGTCGCTTCTGCGTTACAAGCCGCACCGCGCAATTGTAATAATTATCATTGTTTTACGAGATATTATAACACGTATCGTACACAACGCGAGTAGACACAATATAACATTATACGTCATGTTCCTAACCTGCGTGTGCGTGTACGCGATTACAATGAAAAAGACGAAAACATACGTGCAATAATGATTTCACCGTGGGAACTCGGGAGTAACAAACAGTACACGTATCAACCTAATAGTTCACAGTGCGGACTTAAAACGCAGGAGCAGGAGGTCGTACAAGAATGTTATGTACGTCGCGGGTGGACCAATTAATAATACGCGACTCGTGTGTGAAAATTAGATAAAATTAAAAACACTTTCAGTAATGCGCCATAGTGGTGGCCAGCGCGTTCTGTTGTTGTTTGGTATACTCGAGCGAAACACGCCGAACGTAATAATTATAAACGTGTTGTTGTTTTTCTGGGGCGGAAAAGAAAAAACGACGGCGTTTCACCACAGTACCCGCGTCTAGTAAATTGTACCTCGTATTTACAACGTGTGAGACCCGTGTTCCGCCGAGATTTCGCCGGCGACCCTTGATTACCGTACGCGTAACATTATATATTGTTTCGTTTTTGTTTCCTTGTAATTTCGGATTCCGTTTGTTTATTTTTTTTCCAACGCCGAGGAGATGTACGGAGCCCACGCGCGCATTATAAAAAGCGACGGTACAACAATAACAATAACGACATTATGGTCACACGCGCGCGCACTTTTCCGCCGCGTAAAAACGTTATAAATGTTCCCGAGCATGAGCGTCGCTCGTTTCGAAACCGTGTAGAAATATTTTGATAGAAACTCGAAACGGGTCTAATTGCACCTACGTCGTGATCCACCGAATACCGCAGCAGCTATAAATATCGACGAAAACGCTGCAAGAACGCCAATTAAAATTTCATATTTCCATGCTTACAGCTCGACAAATTCGCACGAGACATTAACCGATTTTAATATTACGCGAAAGTTTCGGCGTATTCCGTTCGTCACTTATGGCCAAAAATCTAAATCGATCACGCGTCGGCCTTAATTTTTAACGTATTTTTTTTTACGCTCGATTCTATGACCCCCGAGAGTGCCATTTGTGTTCATATGGGTCCGTGTCTAATCGGAGCGCTGTACATCATTAAAATCGCACATATTTTAAAAAAAAAAAAAAAACGTTTTCAATTTTACGTTAAATCCTCCCTAACCTATTACTCGTCCGTAAAACCGCATTTACGTTAAACTGTACGACGTACATATTTTTGTCGTTTATAGTGTAAAACAGTGATGGGCAAAGTACGGCCCGCGGGCCAACTCCGGCCCGTGAAAGTATTTAATCCGGCCCGCCGAGGTTCCGTCGACATAGATATGGCCTGTATAGTATACAAGTCTAACATAAAAAATTCCCGAAATATTCTGAAATTGATCGAAGAAAATAGTTCTAAATATGGATTGGTGCGGACTGTGCATGGTTGTACCCTCACAGTGTGTTGTAGGTAGATAGTAGGTATTATGATAAAAGGTTTCTATTTTTGTTCATATATTTCCCGGATATCGGTTTGGTGTGCGTCCTTATCGTAGTTTTCGTATAATAATATGAATGATGTACTTATAAGTAAATTGATATAATGTTATTGTGCAATGGTCTTTGCACTGTCTTCATACCTATAATCGTTATTACACTGTAAAACACGTTCTACGCGCGAAAAAAATGTACAACTATTTTTTTTTCATTTTCACTACAAAATAAAATACGCGTTATTTAAATTTTTTTTTTTATTTCCGTTGCTACTATCACCGCGGCTAAATAACCTAAACAACTGTTATGAATCATAAACGTTAACATGAATAATTTTACAATTCGATACGAGATAGTTTTCGTACGTTATTTTTAAAACGACTTAAAAGTACGGAATCGTTTAACGTCTTCGGTTTTGTGTTGTGCACGTCCACCGTTAAAGTCTCCGGCGAACGGGTTCGCGTTTTCCGCCGCGTACACGGCAGTAATACACAACGAGCGCATCTGTAATGTGCCGCAACAATAGCGCGAGTGAATTTCCTCGTCAATCCGTACGCAAATGTTTGTCGTCTCGCGCGTACAGCGTGTTTTAGCTGTTACGAAACGCGAAGAAAAAAAAAGGTGTTCTGCGTTGTATTATTGCGCATGTTCAATAACAACGCGCGATTTCTACACATAATACGGTCTAATCCGAACAGATTTATCAAGGAAATCGTGTGCATCTCGTCTTCTAGGAATCATCGTGTTACGCCGTTTCACTGATCGTAAACAAAATATGTCCGCAGTATTCGTATATACAATAACAGTTATTAGGAGGTATACGACTTACGAGTTTGCATACAATATATGCGCGGTTTCTTAATTTTGAAAAAACACAACACAACAACAACTAGAGCGTTCTGCGGCCGTCAGCAACGATTCGTTTCATCGCGTGGCCGCGGCGGATCACACGTATAGATATTATATCAAATTTCAAACCCACTGTGTTCGATTTTTGGAATTTTCAGCGCGTTTACGCGGCACAAAAATAATGAAACGCTCGATGTACCCGTTTCTCGTGGTTTCGATTGCGCGCGAGATCGTGCACGGTCTTCTAACCAACTCGCGTACTTTAAACGAGCGAGCGTTAAAAAATTACATTCCTACTGTCAACAATATTTCAACTCGATGCGCGTTTAGAAAGGGGGTACACGCTAATTGTACTGTAACGGGTTTGATTTATTTCGTGTCGCGCGCGAATTTTAAAAAAAAAGTGTCGCACGTATTTTCTAGCCCCGGGGCGAACTCGGGGGAGACTGATCGACACGCACCTTCCTGCGCGTTCGATTCCGCGGGTGAAAAAATAGCCGTTACTAACTCTATCGTCGATCTCGGAGAAAAGAGTTATAACAACGCGCAGTCGGTTTAGGTGTACTACTCACGTCCGCGTCGTCCAAGAACGAGAACACGTCGAGTTTGTCCATGCGCACGGTGCCCTGGAACGGGTAGATCACCGTTCCCCGGGGCACGTTCACGTTGGTCGTCACCGTGATCTCGGGCTCGCCGCCGCGTCTCTTCCGGCGCTGCAGCTCTGGCACCGGCGCCGTCGCCTGCAGGGACAGCTCTTTCGGTATGAGCACGCACGTTTCCATCGCGCCTCGTATACTCTGGCCACCCGCGAGCGCGCGGTGGCGGTACTGTTTTTTCTTTTTTACCGCGACGTATCTAGCAGACGGCTAAACCGTGTTTCAGGAAAAATCCGAACCGTGCGTGATCGGGCACGCGCGTCACTGCACGTCCATAATAATATCGCGGCGTCGTGCGGTGGGAAAAAAACGCGGATAATATCGTCAACAAGACTGTTTCGACGACGACGACGACGAAAATCGCGCGCGGGAACGTGCCGACAACCGATTGTCGTGCGGTTCTCTGCGCGGGCAAAACGTCTCGCGCGGGACGTCGGCTGCGTGCGACTACCGAACGAGTGCAAGGCCGCGGCGGCGGCGGCGAGCACGTGGGGCATCATTACCCGCGGCGTTTCACAAGACACCGGCGCCGCGGTGGGCGCGGACGGCCAACCCCCGGACGCGCGCGGACCGGTCGCCTCGCGGCCAATCGCGCGCGCGTCCGCTTCTCCTCCCGCCACGCCGGCCGCGGTTTTCGCGCGTCTTCGGCCGCGGAATAACCGCGTTCGGCCGCTCGCGCGGATGACGGTCCGCAACGACGTAATGTTTTTTTTTATTTGTTTGTAACAAACGCCTCGGCGACTAGGGCCGTTTTGGCTACAAGAGATTATCGTTAACGCATGTTCGTCGTGACGCGCAGGGTCGTTCAGAGTGATGTGTGTGTGACCCGCGGAAAGAACGCTCGTGCGACGAGAGCGGAGCGCGACGATAGAGGATTAAGGAACGAACGCGCAACAGCGTTGGCGTCGACGGCGGCCGGACAGGATGATAGGGAACAGATGAAGGTTCGATAGTCATCAGCAAGAGTGGTCGCGAAAACGTCGAAAAGAGGAAGGCCGGAAAATGATGGTCGGGGACGCACGATGTCGCGAACCAGGGCTGCTGCAGTTGGTGCGTGCGTGCGTAGGGGATGTGAAGAGTCGGTGTGGATGGACCAAAAGCGGCGCCGACCCGGGACAGTTGCTAGGATGGCGAACGAGCAGTCAAAACGGCTCGTCCGATAGTTTGCATAATTCTAATACGCTTAGAACGGTACGACGTCGAGTTATAAATGGAAACATACGAGTTTAAGTGCTTCTACATGACACCTACGGATATCTACGCGGCGTGTTCCTCCGAATCACGACATCCAGCCACAGTCAAATTCGATCCGCGCGTTTAGCTGCGTCTTTTGTAGTTTTACTGCACTGCAGTACTCATTGTTTTATTCGATTTTTCGATTAGTCCGATAACGGTTAATAATTATTATTATGATTCAAACTTGCTAATAAATTCCAATATCTACACCAGCGGTTCCCAAACTTTTTCAGCCATGGAGCCTTTTTTTAAAGAGTAATTTCTCGTGGAGCCCCAAAAAATATTTAATGTTGTTTTATATACCTATATTCTATACCTATATTCTATTCCGTTTTTAACGAACGGAGCCCTCGAAAAAACATCGCGGAGCACCAAGGGCTCCGCGGAGCACAGTTTGGGAACCGCTGATCTACACGGTTATGCAATAGTATTTTATGAAGTATTTTACGTGATAAAAAAAAAGAAGTCAACAGGGGCGGATCCGTCCTCATAATCCGCCCCCGTAAATACGCCCCTGCACAAATCTTCTGATTGTTTGAAAATTAAATTTAATTATTATCAGGGTCCATATTATCATCTCTCGTGTTTTGTTTAGGTAATATCGTGTTTGACAACCGCACAGAAAACTAAAAAGGTTTTATAACGTATATCTACTTAATCACATGTTTTTTGAAATTTAAAAACAAATTACGCGACGGTATTGTTATTAATAGACATATTAGTGTATGAATTCGTAAGCGTAGTTTTTTAAGTCGCTGCAGATTTATCCGACTCCACAAATCTCTAGTTGCTATGGCCGAAGAAACTGTTATTTTTTATTCCTAAAATTTGGTACGCGATAATAATGTATAAAAACGATCCGAATTCTGTAAGGTCAGGGTTAAACAGTATACGTAAGGCTTTGTTGAGAATATATTTATACGGATTTACAGCGATTGATTGATTAAAAAATCAAATTCGTATCGAAAACTTTAATGGATCACACGCCGTTATATAAGGAGCCGAGAAAATGGGAAAATCGAATAGATCAAAAAGCTTTCTCTAATATTATACAGTCAAATACGCATAGATTGAGCGTGGACTGCACTAATGATAATAAAATTTAAAAAATTATAAGACCATAATATAAACAGCATATACCCATTACCCATGCTTGTGAGTTTATAGATAATAAACGGGACGGGATTTAAAATAATGAGATAAGTAAATCTTATAGATATATTTCTCAGGAAATTTACACACATTTATAAATATTTCCAAGAGTTATTCACGTTGGTTCAGAATAATATCGAGAACGTTGTATTCATTATTCACATGGTTTTATGTAAGTATATTTTTGAATTGAACGCGAGTTATCGATCACATCTTAAAAACGCATTTCTTAAAATACGTACATATTTCATATGGAAAGAATTGCGCAATTTTAAAATAACTTAGTTTTGTTGCATTAAATCTTTCACTAAGCACAACAAATGTGATGTGAATATTGTATTTATATAAATTCTAAATATCTTACCATAGGTAGGTAGGTAGTGTTTACATTATTCATCGTTATAAAAGTATATGTAATAAGTAGATATAATATTCTTGCAATTTATTGTAAATGATAATGAATGATAATGAATATAAAACCGTATTTTATATTTTTTTATTCTTGAAAACACAAATTTTTAAATTACCGACAAAATAATATAATTATATAAGCCGTTTGTATTATTATGTTATACGTAAGTAAAAAAAAGTTTTTAAGACATTTTTACATTTTTTTTCCTTCTCATTTACCATCTCATAAAAAAATATTCGGTATCTGAAAATGTAATTCATCGACTGCGTGTAAGTGTACCACTCAAGATTATAAAAAACGTCGAACTGCATAATGTTATACTTGTCTATTTTTCACCAACGATCAAAATAGAACAAATTTTCAACTGTTTTTTCGTGATACGCTTTTTCTATAAAACATGTTTGTAAGTACAATATTTTTAAAGATTTTGATTTTAATAATACCTGTGTTTTTAATAAGCTACCCAACATATAATAAATCGACGTTACCTAATCCAAATCGTTTCGTAAAATCTTATCGTCAAATAAGCAATTCATGTTACGTTTTGCTCGTAATTTAATTTATAAATATTAATACACCGAAAGAAAAATGTCCCTAAAATCAACATTCTGTTTCTAAAAAAAAAACATTCATTAGCATCTGCCATTAATGACCATTTGGATGCTTTTAAGTGTAATGTTTCATCTTGTACGGAATAATATTATTATCGGTTAGGTTATTTTGTTTTTATGTTTCAAGCGAGGAGTAAACATACCACCAAATGCACATCAAAATCGGTGTCTCCTAAATAGTTTAAAGCGGGCGAGTTTTTTGATTTACCTTTTCATTTCACAAAAAGCATATTTTCAATATTTTTATGATTTTTATATTCGAACCTCAAACAATGTAAATCATTACAACGGTATAATTTTAGATTCTGAGCGTCAGCGAAGTGGCCCACCCAAAGCGTAGTCGCTACCCCGTCAAACTACCCACGCAAGTGATCCCGGCTTTAATATTGTAGTTGAATTTCTAAAGAAATTAAAATGAATTATTGTTTTATGTAAAGCTTAAAATACATTATTAATTAAATGCCAGTTATAGACTATATTATAGTATATGTATATTATTATACAGTAAAAGTATTTAACTCGAAAAAGATAAATCTGTAAAACATGTATAAATTCTGTAATGATTCATGTAACTTTTTGAGTAATAAACAATGGCTGTATATAGTACAACGATTATTAACATCATTCTAAGATATGAAAAAAGAATAAGAAATAAAATATATATTAAATTTAACTACATAAGTATAAGAATAAAAGTACCAAGTACATCGTTTATCAAAAAAAAATTATAAATCATTTAGCATATAATAATATAACAAATAAAATTTATTAACTAAAACAATTTTAAAAGAAAGGCGGATCTTTAAAAGACTGTTAAATTTCGCTGCCAAAATATTAGACATCAACCGATTTAAAACATTATATTTTATGATTATAGTTATTGTTAATATCTGTTCCTGCTCCAATTCGCTTTGAATCGTGGACGTATAATATTTAACAGAAAATTAAATACAGTTATAATGTACCTCGGATGGCCTATACGTTTCGCCGTTTAAAACTTTTTATTGTTACGTTGAAAATTAAAAGAAAATTTTAATAATTTTAATATGACTCAACAAGAACATGGTTAATACAAAAAGAAATTAACGATACACGTGTAAAGTGTTGTACACTTAACTCATAGCACAAATATTATTTTTAACGCCTATACAGATAATGAAAATGTTCAGGAAAGTAATTTTAATTTTTTTTTTAAATAATTCAATAAATTTCCAATCATTTTTTTTTCACTCTAAAAACAAATTTCACTTTACGAATAATAATAATAATAATTTTGTTTGGCCAAAAAATTACAATTTTCATTGAGTAGGTATACAATATAAAACAGGTGTGGGTGGGGAATGCATGTTAACTTAAATAACGTTGAGTTTCAAGCATTTCTGTCGGACAGACAATATGTATAATAATCAATTAAATATAATAACTGCGTAAAATATTGTTTCGTTTTGCAAATATATCCTATGGCATTGAAACTTTTCAAAGTAGCTAAATAACATTTCGATTATGAACTTTTTCAAAGTAAACGCGCCGATCGAGAGCCTTATTTTATCGCGATTTAGTAAATCCGTTCCGCACGCACGGATAGTTTTTCGTGGAATTTTTAATGTACAAAATATTTCTACCTACTTTAAAATGGTCGTTCTATCTCGATGGATATTGATGGATTTACTTTTTCTCGTTACCGCGTAGAATCTTTTCAAACTGAGGATTTCGCTTGATTAAAAAGATAAATACCTACTTTTTTTTAATCTTAAAATATTGAAATTATTTTTTTTTTTGCATCAAAACCAATAAAAACTTCCATAAAACGACAACTCGTGTAGAACATTTTAATTCTCGGGCATCAAGTCCAGAGCGTATGTGTTGTTATAAAGAAACGATAGTTTCTATCAGTATTACAAAATAAACAAGTAATTTTCACCAAACTTAAAATATTATTTATTTTTCTTGAACTATTGCGTCTACACAATAAATTAATATTAAAATAATATTCCTTACATTTAACACTCGTAAAACATCACTACTTTGATTATTACTATTATAACCTGTAGTGTTTGAAATATTTTTATATTTTATATTTCATTTTGAAATATTTCGTAAAATTGTGAAAAATTAAATCACTAAATGCAGCACATTACGTTTCGCTCAATTAAAAAGAAATTAATAATAATTTATGTTGAATAATATTATTTAAAAATATTGATAAATATAAATAAATCGGTTTAAATTATATTTAAATTTATACTATTAGTTGTTTGTTACTTGTTCAGCTGACTTTAAACCAAACCGTTTGCATTATACCTAATAGTGACTTTTTTTTTTTTGGCATTATTTATATTTGGAATTTAAATGTTCCATGTACAAATGTTGTCAACCCGAGTCGGTACATTTGATGCAATTTTTAAATTATTTTAAAACCTATAATTTACAGTTTAGAACGTGCAAACCTTAGGACAATCTAAACATTGGGTATTTTTGTACCAGGATAAAAAATTATAAAAATCAATATAAACGTTATTTTCCATTGTAATCGTTTCGTTTTATTATTTTTGTGGAAATGACTCTTTTAAAAATTATTCGACTAATTGAAATTCGTAAATGAAATCCAATCGTGACAAAAGCTGATCCCTTAACGAGTAAATTATAAAACTGTGAAACACCCAACTTAACGAGTGTAATGTATTACGCTTGACGCTCGGTTCAATCGTGATAAAGCTAATATCGAACTCAAATTTTTAACCCGCCAAACTCCACTATGGTATGATCCACAACTCATTTTTTTTTTTTTCAATCACGAAATATTTGAAAATTTTATATTTCAAGAAATTTTCAAACACTAATGTTTACTAGTATAAATTATACCAATATCGATTATTACAGCGATCGTGTGTTCGCGTACACACATTTCGGGGGCTAGATGGGGCTTAGCCCCACGACCGGTTAACCTCGAGGGGAAGTATCCAAAAGAATCACCACTATCGAGTTCCACCAGAGCGCGTTCGATAGCAGTAGGCTACATCGGAAGGGAATCCCGTGGTTCCTCAACAACAGTAATCAACTAAATTTTGTTCTGAAAAATGATTCGGAATGAAAATACCCGTCGTTGAGTTATTTTTGAAAATTCGATCGTCAAAAAAAATATGCACACCTAACGTTCAACAACCAGGGTAATAGATTGAAAAAAAAAAGAAAAATCGATACTTAAAAATTGGCCAGCGACAGCATATCGACAGTAAGTAGGACGCGTAGAATTTAAGAGTTACAGACTTCTTACTGCAAAACTTAAACCGTACACAGAGAATATACACACAGAGAGAGAACGAAAAATTTCGATTTTTTCAAACCGTCGTAACTGCAGATCAAAAATTAGATAGAAATTTTTCGAAATATTTTTCTACGGCCGTCGAAAAGCTAGTAGTAGTATTAACTGACCGTAAAAAAAAAATCGATGGGACGTTAAAAACGCCTTAAAAAAAAGGGCTAAGGTAAACACTTGGGTGGTCAAACAACCGTTTAAATTTCAGCTCTCCGCGCAAAACGGTTCCGAGAGCGAACGGGTCTGTTTTACGACTGCGGTCCGCGGCGTCGTCGGCTCGATACGCCCGGCAGGAGCTGCGCGCACGCAGCAACAAGTCCGTGACGCCACGCAGCCGCCGCCCCGGTCGGGAGCGCGTTATATTGATTTTGCCGAGTGCACTATACCATACGGTACAGGGTCGGACAGGGATCGGAGACGACGACGAAAAAACACACTAACCGAAATCTCATTATTTTTCCATTTTTCTGTACACCGTTACAAAGTCGTCATTGCAATTTGACCGCTGTTGTTCCGACGACGTTCGTTGGTCCCGCGCAGCTGTCGTCCGGCAATAATCCGTTCCCGCGGGACACTCCCGAGGATCTTTACGCAAAGAGCGAATCACGGGGGCGGGGTGCGATCTCAGGGTCGGTGTCCTCTCTCCCGGAATAGCTCGTCGTCTATCGTATCACGCCGTCGGGGCGTATCGTAAACGTGTCACTGTTGTGGACTGTCGCGCAATACTTTAAACGATAAAAAAACGTTCGGGTAAGTTTTTGCGTCTGCTTTCGTGTACTCACCCTGTGTGCCTGTCTATACTACACACGCAAAGTCTCACAAAACACGCTACAATAACCGCAAACGTCAACCCCTCGCTCGGTGTTCGGCACAAGGCAACCGCCGCGCGGTCACCAAAACCACCCGCCGCGCGCCGACATCGTGTTGTAATGTTTTCGTGCGTTCCCCGGACCGTTTGCACGGACGTCGAATCTGGTCGTTTCGAACACACAGGAATTGCGATTTCGCCGTAGCTGACGTGGTTTGTGCAACGATCCCGTAGTTTTGCTGTGGTCGGCATTTGAACACAATGTTGATTATAGTCCGCGACACGTGTAGTTTTTACGCGGGACACGCGTGACGAAAAGTCGCTTTTTTTCACGACAAATCGTCGCGTTCTCGAAACGACCGATCACATTGGTTCGTCGGCCGTTTTTACGGTGCCCGTATGTCACTACGCCAGTTTGAATGTTCGGATTTCTTATAGATAAACCCGTAACGATTATGTAGATAACGTTTTAGATCGCAGTGAAGAAAACGCGTAATGTTTTCACAATGATTGTTTTCTTCTGAAAAAAAAAACACTCTTTTTGGATAGAAAAAGCGGTCCGATCTTTGTTAGGCGGTTAAAATCACGGAAACGAGACGGAAGCCATACGATACCGTTGCGAAATTTGTTTTAATTACTCTGTACAAAAACCGAAAAATTTGCTCTGAACGGTTTATAATTTCCAAACGGGTGTTCATTTTTATTGGTAGAAGATCGGTGAAGATATGATACCACAAAAGAGTTCAGCGTACGGTTGTACTCAATTTGTGTTGGAAACTTTTTTAAAACAAATTCGTTTTTACACACTCGTAGCGCAACGCGTTTGTACAAGGTATCGAAAAAATCCGACAAACAAATATTCTTGTTTGATGTTTAAATTTAAGGTTTTCGTAAAGCGGAGAAAACAATTTTAAAGTTTTAAAAAAAAATTAGTTCTTTTTAATCTTTTCAAAAACATCAAAGATTGAATTCTTTTTAAAATCTCCTTTTTGAAACTGTATTAACGACCAAATTTTATTCGTATAATTTTAGCGGTTTTGGCGCGTGATCCGAGAAAATCCGATTGAAACACATTTTCCTGTGTTTTTCCACTTTTCACTCTTTTGAACATTAAGTTCATTTATTTGGAAAACGTGGCAATAATCATTTAGTTGATTATTGTGCTGTATAGTGTTTACGGTAAGTTCAATAGGAAAATCGTATAGATAATCCTATTTTCTTTTTTTGCTTTCTTTTAATATCTAAAGAGTTTAATTTAGAAAAAACCCGGTCAGAAAGTGTTTATTTCCTTTATAGAATAAAATTGGTATAGATTGATTTAAATTCATTTATTTGTTTTAATAAATTCACCAGGTTAGATTGTGTTTTCGTCAAATTTGAAAACAACAGTTCACACAATCGTCGGGCTTGTGATATCACAATCAAATAATATTACTTTATTCAATCAAGCACTTAGGTCATTGGAAGTTTTCAATACCATCAGAATCGGTCGAAATCTAATACGCGGGCTCTATAGAATCAACCGGTGTGTCGCAGAAAACTCATCTACTAGATTGTTCAAATTGTTTTTTTTTACTATCACTTAAGAAAACTATTGTGATATTGCTATAATTTATTTAAGAACCATACTAAAATAGTAGAAAATTAAACGTACTTGCTCACCAGTTTACTTGTTTTTTCAAACAGAAAAAGTTACTCGTATGAAAATTTAATATTAAATTTAGTTTTAAATAACTAGTACCATTATAGATAGTACACAGAAATTAGTATCTATTGTATTAATAATGGACCATAGAAATATCAGCCAAAAGTCGCGAGAACTTTTTTTAGCAACCGCCTGATAAACTGCTAAAAACGTACATTTAAAATCAAATATTTTTTATTGTTTAGAAAATATAATACTTAAATTATCTGATATGGTACATCTAATAATTACCAAATTGCCCAAATATATTAATATACACGTTCACTGTTCACGAATCACGAGCGGTTTGTTTTTCGTTTCCTAACGCCAACAAATGGGTCACGTAAAATATTCAAATCAAATGTCGCTGTGCGGTTCATTTTAACTTATATTTGTAATGTACATTTTTTTTTTCTGGACTATATCCTGCATCATAGACGTTTCACGGTTGTACGGTTGAACTTGCGAGGATGTTAATAACGCTCCGGGGAGGTAATTTTAAAGTGTTTGTGGTTTCGGCAAGTCGCGGTTCACTTGCGTTCCGTTTGTTTTTTCGACAGTCGAAAAACGACAATGATGAAAAATTATGTTTTCCAATTCAATCGCCTAAGAAGTTAATACCGCCCGGAGATTCTCTTTACTACTCTCAAATCGTATATCTTAGAATATTGTTTAAACGAGACTTATGGATTTTTTAATCGTGCTGTGTCGTACCGCTAGGGCTTAGGACTTGCGTACCCCTTTTCCACCCCCTGTCTTTAATTTTAGCTGTTAACTCTGTTCCACTCAAAATTCAAAAATATACTACGCAGTAGTCTACCTCAATCGAGACGAATCGTACAACAGCTCATTTGTTAGAAATCCGTCCATGTGTTGAAGGTACAAGAGCACGTCAAAGGAATAGACGTACATACGTCATAAGTACTTACACTCGAAAAAAATAATCCTTCTTCGGCTGCCGCGTAATGAAAAATTACACTGCAAATTTAAGGTATAAGAGTAACAGATTTAGTATTAAAAAAACATAAAATACTTTAAAGTTTCAAGGAATATTTTCCATCACGTATGATACACTCACGGCACCGATTCCAAAAAGTATTTATAATATATTTTTTCATATAATTATTATTTTTATAGGTTTGTTTTAGATTCTGAGTGCTGCGAAAAATGTATTGTTTTTACAACGATGAAAAATCCTGTAAACAACTTAAAATGATCCATTTTTTGAAGTCAGTTCTATCTATTCTCACAGGTCTGTGTAGCAAATTATTGCGCTGACCCCCTATTAGTTTCTAAAAACCAAAAAATGTCACTCGTGTCAAACGCGAGTGCTTTTAAAAAAAAATTCAACTAATCTGTTGTCGTAGTACACACTCTCGTCCAAAAGACTCTATCGTATTTTACTTTTTGCCTATAGTAGTACACCGTCAAGAAGGAAAAATCATCTTTACTCGTTTACTACGCACTCGAACACTCGGTTTTTATTCGACGTTTTTACCGCAGAGTCAGCCACATTTCGCGCGTAACACGTTGAATAACCACGAGTGACAGAACCGCGGGGTTGTTACAAATTTTATTTTCAAATCGTTCGTATTTTTTTTTTCTTCTGGTGAGACCGCGAGAAACGCGAGTCATGCACTCAACCCTTCTTCTTCTTCTTAAAAAAAAATCGAACGACACGCCGTCCACTTGACGACGGCCAAGTTGTGTAGCGTAGTAGCAGCAGCAGTAGTAGCAGCAGCAGTAGTAGTAGTAGTAGTAGTAGTAGTAGTAGTAGTAG
>CM029363.1:3515020-3603081 GCA_017140985.1 Hormaphis cornu
TAAACGGCGTTCGAGAACGATAAATACGCGATCGAGAACGATGTAACGAAACGCTGCGCGACACGGTGACCCAGAAAGAACAAAAGGATGCCGCGCGCGTCGATGTACGAACAACAACATCGCGGTGCAGGCGGGTAGGATCGGCGTTTCGGTCCGGGATCTCCCCGCGGGGGCAGGGGGCCCGAACGAAAAAAACCAAAAAAAAAAAAAAGGATTTTTACGGAATTTTCCGTTGTTGAAATCCAAACGAGTTGTGTTTTGTTCGGACGTTTAACCGAAAAAACGTCTGTATTTCAACATATCGCACGTACTTCGTTGTATACATCTTGTATTCGACTTCAAAATGTTTCTTTGAACTTTCAACACGAATTCGTTGTAATCAACATCAATGTTGTGGGCGCATGGGTTTTTCAAAGGATTTTTTCAATCTCTTTCAATTCTTTTCAATTCTCTTTTTTTGCCATCGATGTGATCAGTTTCTACTTTGTATATTTGTTTGGTTCAACTACTAAGCGCAATTATTATTCAGTATTATACGTTATTTTAGTAATTATTATTATTATTTACACTGTACGAGTGGAAAAGAAATTTTATTCAAATAGGTACACTCGCCAAAATCGTTCCGAACGTTCTCTATTATATAATAATAATAATAATATATTGTTCTGTTTTGTTAAACGTTCTAAGAATAAGAATTTATTGTTTTCTAATATTAGTACCTATTTATTGATTGAACGATTCGGAGAACAGCGACGTGGTAACGACCTTTGCATGCGTCGACGACAAAGAACACTCAACGAAATTCGCTAAACCGCTAGACAAATTACTAGTGATTTTTTCGCCGTTCGTATATGCTCTATGTGAAATTGGTCGGTTTTCGTATTAAGTTATTAAAAATTAAACGCCTGACTACGCGACGTGTGTTTTGTACCTATACACTCGACCAGTGTAAAACTCGCCAATCGATCGCATTAAACATAATGTTATATAGAAAGCAAGTTTGATAACTGAGCTCAGTTGTCTAGTCATAGTAAATTTTTCAAATATTTCAGAGTTCAATGCTTAGCTAAAATATTTACAAAATCGCTCAAAACTTTGATCAAACCTGTATCTTATCTGATTGAATATTATGTAAAAGTTTCAGATTTTTCCGATCGTTATTTAAAATGTTATTGCCAATTGCTAATTCAATGCGTCATAAATACGTTTTCCGTAATACATTCTTAATATATGCTTAGTTTTACGACTGTAACTTTTTTCAATTTTTAAGTTTCGAATTTAATACGAGACCGCTCAATACCTGAGTACCAGCTCAGTTCAAAGACATTTCAGCAGAGACTTAAAAAATTTGAGCATTTCTTTATTCTTATACTCTAAAAAGCGTTCACACACAAAAAGAAAAACATCATTGTTGAAGCAACACGTTTTTCGCCGCGCTTAGAATCTAAAAAAAAAAATAGTAATATACACTCGGTTCAATTGTAAATTATAAAAGTGTTTCCATAGTAATTTGTTACTAAATACTTTTTACCTGTATTAAATAATGTCTTAGTTAGAAATACCTACGTCAAAGCTTTAACACCTCTGAAAAATCTCTTTTAACTAGAAATATGCAATTTAATTAAACACGAGAAAATGAACACGACCGCGGTACCTGGGTTAAAATACGTGTTTTCGTCTGTCTAAAAATTATGTAAATTTATCGTTTTAATGAGTTTGAAATAAATTACTTTTTGTTTAACTTCCACTTTTTGTTCATGACCATTGTACTTTTTTAATCAAGTTTTAATTTAAAAATTACAATTTAAATAACCGAAGTGAATAGGAGGTACCTACGACATTAATAACAGAAACGGTTGTTATAGTTGTTTTAGTAATTACAAAATGTTTTTAAACGTTAATATTAGTTAAGAATCAAATAAAATTGATTCAAACTATTTTACTTACACCGGAAACGTGTTCTAATACACGTATATGTACGGACGAGGTAGAAGAATTCAGTAGGAAAAAAAAAACGTGTGTGATGACCTTGAAGAATTTCGAGTTTTATAAACTAAAGCTAATGTGTAATTTACCATCTCATCGTTAACCCTTCATTATAGTGGACTGTTAAAGACTAAGGAATTAGTATGCACTGGGTTTGCCAAGCGATTCAAGAATTTCACCCGAAAACGTTGACCATTTAGAAGTTTTAGAGTGCTGCGTGTGACTTTTATGAGCATCGATAAATTATATATTGCTTAAATAATCCGTCGTCATTTAAGTTAAATAGTTTGGCGGTGTATATGTACCGATGAAATCCAGTGGACGTATTATCAACAATCATTCGTGAAAATGAGAAATTACTGTTTACCAGCGTAAAATAACAACATACAAAATATGCGGAATACGTTTTATAGCTGAATGCTTCGCGAAGTCATATAAATATTGTACATTAAGATTAACCTATAGATTTTTTCCAAGATTTGAATGACTCGTGAACGAAAATCAAGAACAAGCGATTCTCAAACTCATCACGTAATCCATAAAGTACGCTGTGTATTACGATGTTTATAAAAAGTAGTTCACTGGTGGAAACGTCAGTACCCATGTAATTTTAACTCGTTTCTGTTTATGAAATTACCAAAAAAAAAAACTGAACAGGATTGTTTTTACGAAACTTATTGGGTAAATGCGCATAATGTATTATGTACACAAATGGATTAAAACTCAAACGTGGTTTAATGTATTACATTTTAAACATCCATTAGATACGTTTCGTCCTGTCGTTATTCGCCGCGGTGACATGAGTCTTCCGTTAATCAATGTTGTAGCCGTACTTTTAAATAGTCGTGACACCCTGCAGATGGCACATTTTAAAACCACAGATTTGAATAATTTTCACGAAACGTTGGCCCAGACCGAAGAAAAAACCACGGATCATACAAAATAACAATCTTTTTTCATACATGATAACCATAGTAATATTGTATTGTATAATATTATGTTACCGTGATGTCGTATGTATCTACGTTTTTACTGTACTGGTTACTGGTTAGTAACCCAAAAATGGAAGGATAGTACAGCTGGTAGGTACTTGTGTATAGTGTGAAAATGTGTTTTTTTTTTTTAAATCTTATGGATTTTTCTGAAGACTGAAAGTGTACTAAGCCTGCCCGGACATATCTCTCGAGTCACCCCCTGTGTCCAGTACCGTCGATTGTTGTCCCTGACCACCGCGTGAACCTCTCTCGACCTACGCGTGGATGACGGTGGTTGCGATGACTGAAAAGCAGTGTGACGTCGTGCCCTGCAGATGTGTAAAAAAAACAGGGGTTGAAAATGTGGGAAACGTAATTCATTTTTACGTACCTTCCTACAGTGTTATACCGAATTAGGACTTTTTACACGAGTTGGGCAACTGTTAAGAGAGCTTACACCCTCCTGTCCCTATGACCACGAATAGTCCGAAAACTGTGTTTTTTTTAACGTTCACGCGTCCTCGACAAAAACGAATCGTAACTCGAGTAATTGTGCCAACTCGGACATTCTTTTTTTCAAGTAGTGTCATAAGACAAAAAACACAGTAAACATATAAAAAAAAAAAACGGATAATTTTTGACGTTATATTTCGTGTACGAAACGCGGAATCGTTTTCATCGTTCTTTCGTACGAAAACATTAAGTTCAAACATAAACGAATTGAAATGTCTGATATTATGTGGGCGTTATTTATAAATTTTACACCGTTATATATTTTTTGTACTGCACGATAAGTATTTTAAATACGCGATAATGGTAATACAGCTGGTTGTAAATCTACAACAGTTTGTTAAAAAAAAACGAAAAAAAATCGGGCCCGGGATATAACCCCTTAGCACTCCCCCTGAGCACGCCAAAACTGCACCGAAAGGGGTGAAATATTGATCAATTCGCCTCTACGCAGAGTATTGAATAATTCATATTATGGTACACGGTTGTTTTACGCGCACGGCCCACACGCGAACAATAAGCGTGTTTCGGCGAGTTAACTTTTCGTAAACACTCCATATCACGGTAATAACAAAATAATATTACGTCTTTTGGCGGTATTGTCTGGTGCAACGCATATCGTTGTTCGCTGCGAGCACTCGACTCTCGACGAACCGGTCGCTCGTTTTTGTAAATAAAAAAAAAATAATGTTATGACGTGATGTTTCGGATGCCGCTGCTAAAACGATAAAAAAACGATGTATCGTCGGGAACGTTGCGAAAACGCGATTTTTTAGCGCGCGATCTAAATTATTTTTCTAGAAAATAAACGTTGTCCGTTTTTCGAACAAACGATTTTCGTCGTTTTCCAGGCGAATTATCGCACGCGCAGCAACGGAGAAATTTTCACTAAAACACGGGATCACGTTAGGTCCCGCGGGGGGCAGTTTGACGGAGAGGCGATTACGCTTTGGGTGGGTTAGAAAGTTGTGGTTCAAACGCGTTGTTTGATGTCTGATAGCGACGATAAATCGTTGTCTTCGAAAGAACGATAAAACGTCCTGGTAAATTTTTCGAGAATTTCTAAGTTCTTTAGTTAACTCAAGCGTTTTCGAAATCACTTGTTGTCGAAACCTGCGTCTTAACAGTTTAAATATCGCGTAAAAGTTTCAGCGAGCCGAAAACTAAGTCCGACGCCGAATCTGGCGATTTCGTCGTTTTCGGCTCGTGACTCAGAAAACGATCGAAACATCGAGAAACGCTCGATGCGAAATAAAATCTAAAGCCGGAATCCCAACTTTTATGTGGTGTTCAACGTAACGGTCGGCGCGCACGTTCTACCGTCATTAGAAAGCTGAAAATTTCAAACTCTCGCCGTGAGATTTTCGATCTGCAGTAAAACTCGAAAAGTAAGCAAATTTTTTTTTTTTTTAAAATATACCTACCGCAGGAGTCGCAGCCATCGTAGGTCTCATCGGACGCACTGACATTGGAAATCTGAGCGTTCCGTCCACCCGTATAATGTGGTTGACGGGTGAAAAAAAAAAAATTAAAAATCCATCTACACGAATCTAAAACACGTCTGGAGAACGCGTTAGATTCATTTCGCCGGATGTACGCGTTTGTGATATCGGTAAATTCCCGTGACGCGAAAACTCCGTCGGGCCAGGGGGGTCGTGGTGGTTGGAGACGGCCAAAAGGGTTTCTCGGGGGGTGGCGGGGCGGGGCGGCAAAAGACCGGCGCGGGGGCCAAGGTGTGTACGCGGTATCGAACGATTTTGAACTTGACACGCGCATTATAATCCGCCGAGCGCTGTGTTATAGGCACGCTCGCAGACACAAACGTCGCTGCGAACGAACCGTTTAAAATGGTGTTCAAACGGTCGGAAACGTTTCGCGAAAGTATGAAAGTACGAAAGTATTCCAAGCGAAATTACGTTCGAAAATGGTTTTTTTAAATTTCGGCCGATACGACGAGCGCGAAAAATGCAGCGGATGCGTTTCCCGCTGCAGTACCGAAAAGAGTTTCGATCACCACGCGTCGTTCCGAGCGCGGAATTAATTTTCCGAGTCGAAGGAGCACGCGTGCGAAACAGTTACCGAAGAATTCCGCCATACTGTATTTCTAGAGCTGAAGTACGCCGTCCCGGTAGAAGTGGCGGCCAACCGAAACAACGATTGTTAACTTATTCTGCAAAACTTAAACTTGTGAGAAATAACTTAAAATGCGAATTTTCGATTTTCAAACTGTTGTTACTGATTAAAAAATCAACGAAAGTTTTGTAAAACATTCTTAGGGGCGTCGTAAGCCTAGTACCTCAACTGAGGTATACTCAATCGAACCATTTCAGCAAAAAATTATGGAAGTTTTTGGGCAGTTGAAAATATCTTTAAGGGCGCTCGTCTGGCGTACCGTACAACTTTATCACAAAATAGTGTAATTTTTACATACTACAAAATCCTAAAATCGGGAAAATGAGCACCCTATAGAAGAGGTTTTACTCTTTCAAAAAAAAAAAAAAAAAAATTCAAAATTACCTACTTTGGAAAGTGTGTTCGAATTTTTGTATTTTTAATTTTAGCGGCTCCCGTTTCCCGTAAAAAATTGGTCGTGATAATAATAAGCACAGAGATGTATTGGTTTTTGTTTTTAGAAGAATTCAGCGAGTGTCGTACATTAATATATTTTAAATTCAGCCAACCGACAAAAACAAATGTATTTTTTTGCAATAATAAATTACCTACTTTTTTTTAACACTCGCATAACAATATTTTCATTTTGGAAGAGAGTTAGAACTTTTATGCCTCATTCCGTCGAATTCATCAGTACACGACACTTACTTATTTTGCCTTTCAAAGTTAAGCTTTAGTTCAGAATATATTACAATAAATCCATTTATGTGACATATTTTGTACCTCTAAACAATTGTTCTTATTGCATTATAACCATACCACTATAAGCTACAGCATGTTAAACTTTTTTAAATGTATAAATCGGTAAATAAAACATGCTTATCTAAAGAACAACCCCAAAACAGCAAAATAAATAATCTCTAAACTTTGTTGTACGCATAAAACGATTAAAAAAACCAATATTACATTTGTCGGCAGTGAAATGTTTCTGCCCTTGCCGTACACTCGTATTTATATTTCATAGGAAAATGGTGGAAAACATAAGACGTCAATATTTATGTTGTTGATAACAATATTTAATTCTAATCAGGCATTTAATTATGTTAAACGCCTATTACAATATATTTCAAAATATATATTATTGCGAGTATTGCTAAAATTCAATATTGTTATTTATAACTTACATTTTATACTTAAAATTAAGTATACGACTTACATAGTTATATCCGAGTAAAAATACGTTGCTCAAACTATGAATACTTACTATAATTCAACAGTTTCCGTGTATTTCCGATAAAAGATCGATTGTAGGCGAAATTGTATGACACCACCAGAATACTAATTTGACAAAAACATATTATTATTGCGTTACCGCCTTTGCGTCCAGTTCGTTTCTATAAAATTAATCATCTTGAAGGTTGACGTTTGGTATTACATGTAGTATTATACAAGGTTGTCGATAGCGTCAATATTTTTGGCGGCAATTTATATTTTCTAATGCAGTTTTCGAAACGTTATTTGACACAAAATGGTCTTTTTTCAAGGTTGATTTATCATTTTAGCAAGACATGGCGTTACTCGGAAATTCTTTTCGTTTATTTATGGGTATTGATGTCGTGTACCATAAAAGTCGGTCACTTGTTTCTTTTTTCAATACCCACTATTGACGATCAAGTATAAATAGTTGTTTTTTATTTTGCGAATCTAAAGAGACGTATGTTTTCTATATTATATTGAAAAAACATATCAACATTAATTCGTACAGCTGTTTAAGTGAATATAATACTACAAAAATGTTGCAGGGAAAGTGGAAAAATTACATTTAAATGTGTATGTACCGTTAAAAAATGTCAAAATTAAGTCAGAAAACAATCAATATTTTATTATTTGCAATAGTATTTCACCAGTTCTAAAAATGTTTGAACTTATTAATCGATTTAAACTATATTATTACTGGAGATGTGACGCAAAAAAAAAAATAAATAAAATAACGAAATCGTGACAAAAAAAAAAGGAAAGGAAACCTATAAATTACACGAACAATTATTTAGCCGGGGCGTATGAAAATACCTGGCCAAAAAATCAACAAAATGCATCTATTTTGGTTGAATTTAATTATACCTATTTTTCGACACTATTTAATTGATATTCCGTTTATTCCAATCAGGGGCTTACTTTAAGTTATTTATAAAATAATTCTACGTAAGGTTTTCTCAAATAATTATGTGGTGCGTAAACACTGCAGGGATTTAAAACCAATCATCATTATCAAAAGAATAATTAAAAGTAGATTCAATAATATCCTTTCTGTATGCCTATTACAGCAAAGTCGTATACAACATTTCATTTGACACGAATTCTACTTAAATATTACGTATGTTTGGATATTTTTATTTATTATTTTCTTTTTACAATCGAGTTTCCCTCATTTTTTAGATTCTTAAGAGGAAGAATTATTTGATAAAATATCTATGTACTACAAGAAGTTATTTGAAAAAATTTCGAATGAACCTACAAAAAAAAAAAAAAAGAAATTACGCTTTCAAGAAATCTTTAGTGTAAACGGTCACAAAATATTGTTTAGAATAATATACATTTTACAACGATTATTTTAAAACTGAAATGTATTCAGATGAGACGATCATTATCTCGTAAAAAATAAAGAAAAATCAAAGTGCGAGACAGTAATTATTTAAAGATAAAAAAAATATAAAAAAGATAAAAATAAAAATATAAAGATAAAAATATTTTTAAAGAATAAATTTACACATTTTACCCGTCAATTCGATGATTCGTGCTATAGTATAAAGAATTTTTCATCGTAGAGAAACAATTAAAACTCGTGAAAAAGGAATTTTATAAAAAAAATTCGCCCCAATCTCACCTACTACGGAAATGGAATGTGAAGATCGACGTTTAATCATTATGAAATTTGTAAGCATTTATGATAAAAAAAAAAAAATAACGGCGTGAGTAAATAACGACAGTTAGTTGCTTTTAAAAACCACGATTCCAAGCGATATCAGCGAGTGAAATAATCGTTAAATCGTATGATATTTAAAAGTAATTTTTGTCGATATTGTTTGACATTTTCATGTGTACTTTACACACGTTAAAACAACAAGGGAAAATTTCGACGCGTTTCGAAAAACGTTTGAGGATTGAATGAAAAACCGAAATCGGATGTTTGAAATTCTTTACCGAATATCGTAAAATGTGTTTTTTAGAACGGCGTTTAATTTTCAACGTTCCAAACTCAAAAGTTTTTCAAAAACTACGCAAAAGTGTAACGAATCCAAGTTCTTCGTTTCGAATCTGTCAAAATCAACGCCCGTTTGGTTGTGTGCCTGTCGGGTTCACTACAGGGTTCACGCGGTCCAACCACGCGCGAACGTTTTAAGTCGTTCCGAGCACTGTTCAAAATTTTCGCCTGTCGGTATACCGCGAGTTGAAAAGCGAACAAAACGTTGTAATAACAATGTCCCGTGTTTTAGAGACAGTTACTGTTGTAGGTCTTTGGAGTCGGAGCTGTCGTGGATTGTTCAGTCCGGAAAATGAAAACAGCTATCGTAAAAATCAAGCCGCGCTCCGAATCTAGAAAAAAAAAATTCTCCAGGAATCGGGGGGGAGCACCTCCCCTCCCCCCCCCCATCAAAAACCATCCACCACCGCGTCGGGTGTGCGCCGCGCCCGCGCCCCTATCCCACGGCGGCGGCGGCGGCGGACGGAGAATCAATCTTTTGCGCGCGCAAAAGGTCACCGCCGCGGCGAGCGCGCGCGGTCCCGACGGCGCACGCGGGCCTAAAAACGGGACGGCCGCCGCGGGTGTGTGCGGACGGCGGGGCGGCGCGGGTGCACCGAAAGCGGGGCACGGCGAGGCTGCGTTTTCGGCCGAAAAGCACCTGTGGTGCCCCCACGGCGCACGATCGAACCGGCGGCGGCGGCGGCGGCGCTCCGAGCGCGTGACGGGGCGGGCGGCGTAGCGTGTAGCGAGCGTGACGGACGAGAGGACGAACTCAGTCAGTACGCACGACGACGGCTCAGGGTCATGAGCTGACCCGGCCGCGCGCCCTGCAGCACAGCCATCGCCGCGCGCAACAACAGCGAATCGCGTCGTCGCGCGGTGCCGTCCCTTCGGCATCCCAGCATCGTCGTCACAGTCGGCGGCGTATTGTTCTACGATCGCGACCACGTGCGCCGATCGGCGGCCAAACAGGTGAGGATTGTTGGTTTTTTTTGGGTTTTTTTTTCCCCCGGAGCGTTCGAGTTTCCGCGGATGACGGCCGAAACGACTGTCGACCGAAAAGCCGACGTTCGACCGCGGCCGGGTCATGCCACTAAGAATCTTAACCCGCGTCATTTTTCTTTGGCCAATCCGTGGATTTATCTCCGACTGTTATGACGACGTACCTGTAGTCGTTATTGCTTTCTATTGAAAATATTATTATCGAGTAAAAAAAAAAAAAAAGTAAGCGACGGTCCAGGTCGCGCGGGTAGTTCGACGGGTCGGCTTTGGGTGTGGGTCACTAAAGTATTCGGAAGTTGTGGTTTAAACGCGGCGTTTTTCGATTTCCGACTATAGAAAATGTCTTCGAAAATTCGGTTCCGAGCGAGCTCAGCTGTCGTGTATGTAGTACACGTCGTGGTAAAAATACGTTACGTTAATGATAAAAACTTTTATCGAATCTTTCCTATTTTGGTACTGTGTAAGGTCCGATCTTTTTTCCGGACGATCAAAAAAGTCTAAATCGGTGTGGGAGATACACGTTTCCCGTGATTATTTGTTTTTCCCCGTAAATTTCAAATCGAACTTTTGGGAATACGACGGTTTTTGTTTTTCCCCCAGAACTTAAAAGATAATCAGAAATTTCTAACACACTCCGAACAAAGTACCGTCTCGGATCAATCTTTTGATGTATCGTTCGTTAAAATCGGAGCATTTTTTTTTTTACTAGAAAAAGTGATCACAAAATCAAGAAAAATCTAAATCGACGCGTAAAAAACACGTTTTCCGTAATTATTTGTGCCTTCCACACGGCCGCCCGAAATAACGAAAATTTATAAGTTACTCCCTCAAAAATAATCGAAACACATTCCTAAGACCTTCCTAAATGACAATGTATAAATTTCGATCGGAGCAATTCGAAAAATTTATCAGTGTTTTATATGTTAAAAAAGATTTTTTTTAAAAAGAATTTTTTTGCCTTTCAAAGGGGTACGTACCGCCGCTCAAAAATCTACGAGGCATTGACCTCATAAAATGCTACTCTATATGCTGACCCTTTGTGCAGTGATAGCAATGTTGAACAATTCTCTTTACTTTTGTCTGCCGAAAAAAATTAATAATACATTATAATATTGTGCTTTTCATTCATAAACTTTATGATTTCAATAATATTTTATACAAAACTTGACAAAAAGTTATTTTAATGAAACCGAAAATAGGACCGTACACAAGAAAATTTTTAAAATATTGTTGATATTTTTTGTTTTGTGGACACCATAAAAGCAATGGACACTATACTTATGAATAGTCAATTTTTCAAAATTTAATAGCTTAATTTAAAAAGTTTTTTTTTTTTTTACTAGATACAACAAAATAATCTAAAAAAAAAAAATTATATTTACAAATAACTCAATAGTTTTTGTTTTTATTTTTGTGTTTTCGCTAAAATAACTATAGTAATGATTTAAATTAAAAATATGAATGTACATTTATGGCGTACAAATATTTTGATGACGTACCTATTAATAGTTTAATAAATAATTGAGTTTTTATTATCTTTTTTGGTCAATTTGATTAAAAATGGGATTATACGTCATCAATTTTGACGATCTTTGAGAAAATATCATATTTTTCAAAATTTTGTGTTAATCAACATTTGCTGTTACTTTCCCATAAAATATTTATTTTTCAGTTTAGTGTCTCGACACTTGAAACTCAAACTCAATGAAAAACAACATAATATTATGTACATTCAAATTAAATTAAAAATCATTTTTACAATAATCATTTAATTGAAAATATTATAGGGACGTTTTATTTCAAAACGGTAAATTTTATTAAAACCTTGGAAAAATATGACTACTATTATACCTTTTAATTTCTGTTTTACACAAACCGTTATATTATTGTACTGATCGGCACAAATATTACAAACAAAGTATGACACGAATCAAAAATATCATTATCTACTCAAATTATGTATTATATAATTATTATCTACTCATAACTATAATTAACAAATACGTTGTAGGTTACGAAAATAATTTTTTTAAATCTAATAAATATTTTTAATTATGTTTTTCTACACCTATTTAATTTATAATACCTAATCGTTCAGAGTTTCACTACTAATGTTGTTCTTAATATTACTCGCACATCATCCATCATTATCACCAGCATAATAAATTATCGTCATCGTACTGTTAAAGTATTATACTATTATCAATATAATATATGATTAATACTTTGAATAATTACATAGTCAATAGAAAATGATTGAAAATTAGCATTTATGGAAGATTGTAATAATATAACTCACGGGAAAGACTCGTATTAGCATTGCAACAAATAAATGGTTAATTTTATTTGAATTCCGCAATATATTAGTTTTTTTTTATAATAAATACGATTTTTTAAAATTATTTTTTACCAATGAAAGGAATACATCGCCACACGAAAATCCACGAGACACAAACCTCATGAAATGCTACTCTATACTATGCTGGCTCTGTGTGCAATGTTTTATATTCTTTTGTCTGCTCAAAAAATGAACAATACGATATAGTATGTAGGTACCTTTCATTCATAATTTTTGTGATTTCAAGAAATAATATAGTTCAAATAATATGACTAATACTATTGAAAAATATTTTTACTACTGATAAACAATTCAAGTTTTTGTTTTTAAATTCGTTTTTTATTAACAAATCATTTTTATCTCTGCAGCGGCAATGTTGAGTCCAAAGATGCAAAGATGCGTTCGGGTGGTAGACAATCAGTTACTGATGCTGTCCGATCGCGCCCGTACTGATAGTACGCTCACGGGAAATCTACATAAAAAGGCATCGGATGGTGGAAGGTGGAAAAATCGTTATTTTGTACTCTATCAGGTAAGAACGTTGCACTTAACAACTAGTTATAACAATTTTCTTAAGATACAGTCAAAGTTTCGTGATAGTATGCAATGGCGAAAAGCATTTCTAGTTTATTCGACCGTAAACACGATTTTCTTCTTCGATGAAACGAAACTTTGGTGTGCACATCGTATAGATTTGGCCAAACAAATTTTACCAAAAAATTATGATCACAGACAAGAGAATTTCGAGTAGTTCGAAGCGAAATTTTCAAAAACGATTTGGTTTTGTAAAATACCTAAAAAAATAATTAAAATTTCAAAAAAAAAAGCTTCAATACCATCTGTGTTCACAAACATATGATCGTCAAAACAATATTAATCGTTTCTTGCTGCGCGAGTCTATAAATTAGGAATATGCGCAATTATAATATAGGTACTTAGCTATGTCACATGAATCAAATAGCTTTCAGTTAATGCGAAAAAGCTTTAATGTCAGTAGTTACATATTTATTACAAATATCAAATATGCATTTCATTTCAATCGCTCAAAAAATTAAAGATAATTGATACCCCATTTGTTTGTCGCACCGTTGTTTTATAATTTTTATCACCATATTGTCCGTATTTTTATTTCATTACTTTATACATCGATATTTTATTTTTTTAACCTTATATTACTTTTGTGATACTTCCACGTCGTTGTTGAAACTTTTTTATATTAAATTTCATTCGCATTCCAATATTTTTTGATCTCATTCAAAGAAAATATAATAATATAGTGGGGTGTTTGATCATTACGTTATGAAGTCATAATACGCCATTTTCTTCGCCTCTTATAGTTGAAAACATGTTTTGACGACGAACTCGAAATAATTAAACTTCAAATATTCTGTTTGTTTCTGTATGCAATATGCGTATATAGAAATTAAATAAGTTGGTTCGGCTCATTTGCACACCTAAAAGTGTTTTTCAGACGATTGCATCTCTTTGTTTTTGCTATCGCTCTTTATCACACTACGACGCGTGTATGAATAGTTCTAATGAAACATTCGAAACAAACGTTATTGACTTATATTTGTACCCACGCAGAGTTGATTATTATTTTATAACTCGTGGATAGCATGTATTGATATTATGTTAAATTGAGGAATACGCGACAGTTATAAATAATGGATTATGCATTTACATCAGACGAGTTATTAAGATTATAAAATATTATGGTCTCCGAGTGTTGCGTAAAAATTAATATTAAAATTTCCAAAAAAAAAAAAAAAAAACCAATATTATTTTTTACACCTAGATAATGAATTATCCTAGCTGAGTATTTTATTGCTGAACATTTATACAAAGTGCAAAATATATAACATTTTCGTGTGCGCTTACATAGCTCATCACATATTGTTATGTCTCAGATTACAATCATAAAAAATAAAAGTATGTATTATAGTTTAATTTTTTAATTTTTTGTTCTTATTTGCTAAAAGAAGTATAATATACATTATGTTTTGGTGTGTGAGTCTAGTAAAAATTAATATCCTTTATAAAATAAAATTATTTTGCGTTTTTTTACGTCAGTAAAGTGCAAGTTCTAAAGAACTCTAAAACCTTGTTGATACATACTAACCAATTTAATCATTTATATCAATAATAAGTTCTAGCATGTAAAATATCGTACAAAAATAAATAATAATCAACTTCTAAAAAAAAAAAAAAAATTGTATGTCATATTTGTATCAACAGTGTAGTGTGCAGTAATAGTTGTAAAAGTAACCTGTAAATTTGTCAAAATGCATTGAATTTCAACATCAAATATTTGCCTTATACACCTCGGAAATGTGACTCTTGATAAAAACTCTTGGCTCAGTTTTATGGCTTGAATGTTTAATAAGAATAATAACAGGTGTGTTTACCCTGTGTGAAGTTTAGCGTTTTAAAGGTATTCTTTAAAATACTTTTTTCTTTTTTTTTTGTCTCTTATGTTTTTTTCTAATTTTTTCTTGACACGCAGTGTTTGATTTACGACGCACTTTCGTCGTTACGTGTGGATTTTTCTGAGAAAGAACAACGCATTAAGGTCAGTGCATTTAATAGAACGCAAAAACCCGGATGAAACCTAAATAGACCGGAAAAATGATAAAAACAAGGGAGAAAGGATATCATAGAACGGAATAACCTTAGCTGGGTTGCCCTTTACGGGAAAATGCAACAGGTCAAATATACAATAACCATTTTTAGATTATTTTCCATCAAACGACCGTGTCAAATGTTTTATTCTTAAGTTGAATGGATGTTCGGGAAGAACGCGGGAAAGATATATCTTATAATTCAATTTGAAATTTGTTTTATGTTCATCGATAAATAAAACAACAATGAAAATCATAAAAAAAACAACGAATTTACCATAACCAAATAGTATAAACCTGATATTACAACAAACCATATTCAAGTTATTCGTGTAACGTTACGTTTTGTTCTTAGTATTAATACATAAAATGACAAAATTTAAGAATTCAAAGGTCTCGAATTACAAATAAATACTAGGTCTATTTATAATGTGATAAGTAATAATAATAATTGAGGTTCTAATTTTTTGTATGAGTGAATAACGATTAGTTAAAGTTTCTAAGATTTAAATCTTATTAATATATGACTGCGAGAAATGTAACATTGATTGTACAATTATGAAAGAATAGATGAAAAAAATTTTCAAACCGTTATCAAAATATTCTTGCTACCTATGTAATTATGTCATTATTTTTGGTAGTAAAAAATAACTATTATAGAAATTTGCATTGAATTCAACCTTAAGAACAAATAGTTTGCTATACAAAATAAAAATATTTATTTATCGTTCTCTTATTATGCACCAGATTGTGGACTTAAAGTATTACTCATTTAAAGTAAACTTCGCACCAACAGAAATTGACCTGGTAGTTCGTCTTGTTTACTTTGTACTTGAAATATGTGTAAAACTGTTATTCACAGCTGCTACGATGATGAATATTATAATACGCCGAGAAACTGAAACACTTATCAACGGTTTTAATCATATTAATTATTCATGAAGTGTTACCATAGAAACTACGTTGCACGCTCGTGGTAAAAAAAAAAAAAGTTTACTGTTTAGAATCAATTGTTATAAATAAAAAATAAAAAAAAAAACCGCTTTTGCCAAGTTGAAAAGCATTTTGTTTTTCGAGGGATTCTGTTACGCTGATCCACACACTATTATAGTCAGAATTACCATCTTCAATTTTCAGTAAAACATTGATAACGAAAAGTACTGAAACTGGAGGTATCATCGAGCACCACCGAGCGCGGTGTACAATATAATAATTATAACATCAATCTCGCGCGAATTCGTATTATGCTCAAAACAAAACGTTCAGATTTGTTTAAGTCGTATAAGCGTGTGATCGGGGTTTTTTAATCGTCTACTTTGTTCATTACTAAAATCAATGATTCGGTGGTTAAATTAACTTTACTTTACGTTTTTGAGAATTTCCGCGAGTTTTCGGTTTTTTTTTTTGTAATTTAATACGAATCCTTTTCTTTTTTTGGGGGGAAAAAAAAGCAACTAACGGAAACGGCGTTGTTCATAAATTATTAAACGACGATCGCAACCCTAACGATATCTGGTCGTATTTTAACAAGGCACTTTCACACATCGTTTTTTTCGTCTTTTTACGGATATCGAGTGTCGAGTTTCCGTCGATCGACGACGGGCAGTCTCCGAAACGGCAAATTTATTTTAAAAAATCGCCGCGATTCATTTTCATTAGCACCACCTACACCTAACACGCGTGTTATTACACAAAGTTTTACGAACGTATTTCACGTCGTAACGTGACACTACCCGTCGTGTCGTTAAAAAACCAAAAGACGTTGAAACGGGAGAGGAAAAATGATTTAAGAAGTATAATAATCTTATTTGGATTCTCGTGGGCACTCGTTCGTTTGTCCGCGTAATGTAGGACTGCAGGTGTTCTGTTTTTCCCTCAAAAACGTGCTCGACAAAAAAAAACCCCCCGTCCCAGAATGGGCTGATTAAAACAGTTTTTTTTTTTTAATAGAACAAGACTTCATACAGTTCACATCGGACTTTGATGTTTTAAATAATAGTTTTTTAATTTATATTAACAATTTGAGTTGCAAACCGTAGGAAGTCTTCTTCTTCTCATTAATATATATTGTACAAATATTTAATTACGTTGCGATTATCTATAAGCAAGGAGATTTTTTTTGCAAATTAAATTTCATCCGCTATCCGAATGCATTGAAATAGTGATGGAAATCGCCTACATTTTGACCCTTAAAAATTAGGCACCAGCTTTGAGGATTTTGTTTTAAAGAGTTGTGTGTAGGCATCCACATTTTGAGTAAAACTTAAATAATATGGTCGCTAGCGTTCGTGAGCTAAATGATATTATTACGTTTTATTGTTTCCTCGACCGAATTTCGCAGTACGCGCACGCACACTCGTCCACATAACATTGATCGCGGACGCGAACATCGTACAAAAACTGTTATGCGGCGAAAGTTCTCACGGTTTTAATTTTTAAATCGGTTTTATTTTTATTTATCGTAAAAATGACTGAATTTGTGGGGCACGACGAACGATTTTAACGATTTTCGGTTGTAAAATGATCGTAGCCAACAAATTTATGGTAACAAAATTGAAAATAGTTTCGTCCTCGCTCCCTATAAAACGATTTTTTTCTACACGATGAAAACAATCGATTTCAAAAACACTGAAAACTGAAGCCGCGAGAATTTTTCCCGCAAAACGGGTTTTCGAATGGTATTTATAACTCAAAAGGGACTTCGATTAGCTCCATATAGACGCACAAAACATTGTTGATAATCTAGATGTTTATCCAAATTCGTCCGAATCCGTCACAAAGTCTACCTACTCGTAAACGACTTTCCCACGTTTTTAATTTTTTCGCCTCAATTCGTACGAAACAGATTTGAAAACACATTTTGATTTTTATTCCCGTAGAGCTCGATACGAAAAAATCCGCGGTTTTTAAGTGAACTTCATGGCGAATTTAATTCGGTTTCTAGAACCATTATCGAAACGCAGGGAAACTACATAATTTTAATGATAAACTGAGTCTAAATTCTTACGGTTTGTATGTGCGATAGACAAAAAGGGAAAAAAAATCGAGGTCCCCAATCTCCTTCATGTAATAAAATGTTTTACGAACCCGACTGTTGCAGCCGTCCATGTTTAATAATATTTAAAACATTATTTTGCAGTTGATGATGTCGTAACCGTTTATTGGCGATATAAAAACTTTGTTTTAAACAAGATCCGATGGGTGGCTCGTGGACTGTAAGAACGGAATTATATTTACGATTCGTTGACACAGCCTCGCGGATAGTGGGAAAACAATAAACATTCTGACTCGGAAACCGGACGAGTAAAAAAAAAAAAATCACGCATTTTTTGTATTTATTTTTTATCACAATTGTAACGAAGCCTTCGTGGCGTTTCCGACCGAGTCACAGACGACCCATCAAAGTGTTTACAAATTGTCGCAGAAAAAATTTATCATTAAAAAAAAAATTAGGCCCGATCACGCCCGATTAGATGCAAGTTTGAGATCGGTTTTGAGGGATACAAAGGACCCGATATCAAAGTTAGGAATATTTTTTAAAATATTTTAATTATAATTTTATTATTTTAAAATAATTCAATGGAATATTTTTTCCAAATGCAAAACGGAGAAAATAAAAACCGTGACGTGCAACAGTTAACAGTTGATCGTGTGATTAGAACTCAAAACTAATTGAAAAATACTTTTTCATCTAACCGTTTGGATTCTTAACGTTTTATACGAATAGGTACATTGAATTGGCTTTTGTATTTATTTCGACTGTAGTACGCTCATTATTTTGTAAGAAAATATTTTATGAAGTTTTGGATAAAGTATCCCATTTCATAATAATATTATCTTTTACGTAGTCGCGGTAAATTGCATTTTTTTGTTTTTAAGTAAATACAACACGTTCTCACGTCTTTATGTTTCTTCTTTTCCAAGATAACTTAATTTGTCGTCCATTTTTTAAAGTACATCATACGTTTTTATAATACCGCGATAAATTGTAATTTTTTTTTTTTTTTCATTATTATTGAATACAATTATTTAAGCAAATATTTACAAACATATTTTGTTGTGCAAAACGCTGTATTAATTTTAACAAACATTTTAACGCATTACATTTAAATGTGAAAAAATATGGATTGGTTATTGAACACGTTTTGTTTGAATGGCTAGGGTCGTACTTTATAGTTACAAAACTTACAACTAGTTGAATTTATCACTGAAATATTGAACTAAAAACCAGAATTTGCCCATATTTGTAATTTGTTATTGGTATTTTTTCTAATGAAATTACTTATATAACTATAATATAGGTACACAACAAAGACACTCACTAATTGTTAAAAAGAAAACATGTAATGATAAAATTAGTAAACATTACTTATAGTAGAATTTTTATTTTTAAAGTAGGATTACATTATGCTTACGAAAAAAAAAAAACGCTTGTTGACAAATTATATAGTATTTCCGTATAGTAATGAATATTATAATATTATATTATTCTATCATAAACAAATTTTGTAACTTTTCAAACGTATATTATGCGGTTTTTTACATGATTAAAGGACACGAATTTACAAAAAGTGAAAGATCGTTCAAAGAATGTGTGTTGTTTGATTAGCCAAAGGAAAAAAAGGACACAATCACTGACCAACATTTTGGATGTTTTTTTTGACAAAAGATACGTCATTTTCTCGTCCAGTAAATATCACCGAGAACACCAATAGGGGGTCGACCACTTTGAGAAATCTACAGGACCACCACTATTCGAAAGAGCTATAATAAATACATATTTTTAGTCCCTTGACATGTATGTTTTGTGTGTTATTTGTCATACACAAAACATCTTGTGCAACGTATCCATATCAGAATGATGATAATATTTTATGATCACTTTTCATGTTTAAAATAGAATACTGTAATATTATATCCTCTGAGTATGTATTTAAACATGTTCAACTATATCTCATAATATTAAAATATTGTTTTATTGATAAATAGTAACACATATTACTTTAAAAAAGATAAAGCTGTACTATATCGGATGTTATTTTGCCCGGAAATATAATTTTATGCAACCTATTTGTAAAATAATTTCACGTTTCAAACCATTATTAAATTATTTACGTTTCGAGCGTATAGAAATTAGTATATATTTTTTTTTATCTTTTTTAAATGAACGTTCTTTATTTAAAATTGTTATTAGTTTCATTTCAACATTTATCTCAAAAGATTTTATGCTCGTAATATTCGGAAAAATTAGAGTAAATAATGTGTGAGGAAAGGGGCTGCTTAAAGCCACAATAATTTTATAATTTGTGCCTTTTTGGAGCTGAAAATGTAATAAATTTTAACGTCGTATTTCTGAATGGCTGTTATATAGCCCTTCAAATAGTCTTATGGATAAAACAAACATCTATTTGTTATTTATAGTTCTCTAGGTCTGCCTACAACTGTTTTTTATAATTGTGTATCCATGCAAACATTGGCAACATTTGAAATTTTTCCGTGTTACATCGTCATTAACTAATCGTAAAAAGTTTATTGTTAAGTGGTCAAAACAAACGTATTATGAAAAATACTGTTATCTGTATTAAGACATTTTCAAAATAATTTTAAAAGTAAAAAAATATAAAGTTTTTTGAAATATATTTCGTTGATTTTCAATTCTGCAGTTCATTTAACTAATAAAACAGTCAAAATTTAATTTGTTTAAGGATCTTCTGTTTTTTTTTTTAAATTTATCATTATAATTATTGTTTATTATTATAATGTCTTATACCAACTACTATTTGTATACAGTTTATTAGAGGAAATTGCAATAAAATAATATTTTTTGTTTACTCAATAGTGAGATTGACACAATCGTTAAAAATCTAAACAACCAAATCTTAACATTCCAAAAAAATAAAAACTATTTTAAAGTCTTAATGTGGTTTTATTTTCCGAACGAAAAATACCTTTGGGTTAAAAATACTCTATTTTACAAAAACCGTAATGGTTGTGCTGCAAAAACCTTTAATGAAAGTCGTAATGTCAAAAAGTAATTGACTGAAATTTTATCGAGTTTCTAAGAATTGATGTCGAGAACAATATTATTATTATTATCGTCTGCAGACGGAAACCATAAAGTATAATGGAAATTTGTTCGTACCAATTGAATGATATAATGACAAGGAAGTTATTTTATCATGCTCGTTTCCAAAATTCAATATAGTAAAACTACCGTCAAAACTATTGCGATTCGATTTAAGAAGTTTTCCGAAACCTTTGTATTTTAATGTCGAAAATGGCATCCGCGTACTCGCGTTTCCGTAAAATCGATTTTCAATAAATTCAATATAAATGCGCAAATTATAATTTGGTAACTGTTTTTTTTTCATTTACAGAACATATTATTTTATTACGACTACGAGAGCTGTAACAAACCATCCGGAGTAATTTTATTGGAGGGAAGCTATTGTTCAAAACTCGACTTTTCCTGCGGCGCGTCAAAGATCAGCGGCAAAATCCATCCTGAAAATGAGGTAAATGAGATGATTTTAATTATTGACATTGTGTTAAAAACAAATATGATGAAAAACGTATGTTTTTTAGCATTGTTTTGTCGTTTCTTACAATCATCCTACAATGCGGCAGTATGAATTCCGTGCTTCGACTGAAACGGCGTGCAAGACTTGGGTGAACGCTCTTAAACAGGCCAGGTATTTAACAATATTTAATACTTAACAGTAATTCGAAATGCAGAAAACCGGTTGAAACCCTTCAGGTACAATTTGTGTCATAAATGTTGGAATAATTAGGTGTCTATTTGTCTTTTGGGAATTGAGAATTCAGTTCAGACTTGAAAACCCGTTTTTACAAATTGTTTTTGCATAGTTATTTCCTTAATTTTATACAAACCAACATTAAATTGCAATTTTTTTTGCAATTGAATTAATTTGACCTTAAAAATTATGTTTATTCCACTTATTTTCTCTTAAATACAAAATGTTGTCACTCAAAAAAATTTTGTCAAGAACTTGAACTTAATTATTTACTTGAAGTTTCGGGCAAAACATTTATTTCAACAAGTTGTTATTTAACCCAAAGTGTTTAAATGTTACCAATCAACAATTTTGAGTTTAAGAATGTATATAAATTAAATATTAAATTTGGTTTTGCAATAAACTATTAAAATTTTTTTTAAATAATTTTCATGACGTTTAAAATTTATCTATTCCAATAATCTGTAAAAATATCAATTTTTTTTACCTAATGTCAGTGAATATATATCCAAAAATTAAAAACCAAAGTTTTCACGAAACGAAAACGGCGAAAATGAACAAATTTGAAAACCTTAAATTTCACTCAAAAACTATCAAATTCAATCTACATTTCAAATATAAATGCGTATTATTATTTCTAACGGTGTGTGAAAACTTCTTGTGATTTGAAGAAATTTCATACATTTTGATTTTTTCGTTTTCGTGCCATAACTCAAAAACAAAACAAAATCTACAAACAATGTTTCGTCAATGGTCGACTTTCTGTTTAAATCATACTTAACTGTCGGATCAACTTTGTTACCAAGAAAATTGGTAAAAGAACAAAATAAAATAAACGCCAATGTAAAATCAATATGCATTTCCAGCTTCGTTTTTAGAATTTAAAACAATAAGTCGTTTAGTCTTTACGAGTTGATACTATACTAATACGATGTAAAGAGCATCGTATTTTTGCAAACGTTAGAAGGAGAGGCGAACTAAATAGTATTTAAATTAGAAAAAACAAATCGTTGGTAAATTAGTAGTGTTGTAAACACGGAACGGTCATCCTTATAAAATAATAATTTTTCGAATTTATTATAATACCGAATTGTTTCCGTATCACTAGTTTCAACAAGCTGTTGTTGCAAAAAGAAGAGCTCGAGCAGCGGCACTTGCATTTGCTACAAGTCGTCGAAAGCGAAATGACCGCAAAATGGCAGTACACACAACAGTGCGAGGAGTTGGCGACTGAGATAAAAAAACTACGAGCCGAAGTAATGCATTAGCGAACGAGTTATTTTTCTTAGTCGTTATAATATTTATGGTTTATTCGCAAAGATGACGGTGACAAAGATCATAACCGTTGATAAACAAAATCGAGTTGATAATAATTACCTGAAAAGTATATACTTGATTGGTATAGAAAACATAAACTAAACGATTATCTCGGGAAGGTTTCGTAATGCCTGTGTGTGTGACAATGTAATGATAAGAATCATAATACTAGAAGATTATGAAAACATGTTTAATCGTATAAGATCGATCTTTGGGTAAAAATTTCCGTAACTTTGCAGTCTAAACTTTAAACTCGGCTTATTTGAATGTTAAGATATCGAGTCCAGTTCGAAAATTACTAACTTCTTATTTCTCAATTTTGTTTGAAATTTTTTTTCAAAGGAAATTTCTCCAGTAAAAACTCCGCCGGCAGGGCCTACAAGCGAGGGTAGATTTCTAGCCACGCAACACGACAGTTGTTTCTCGACTAAATTACCTTGAAAAAGGACTCTGCTATGGTTTAAAAACAAGCGTACAACGTCACACGTGTAGTTTTATAAATCCAAAAACAGAAATCAGATCGGTTCAACCGTTTTCGCTCTGTCGAATCAATAAGATTACACACTCGCGACCACACAATTCAAATCGGCGATGATTCCAAACTTCTCAAAAACCGATTTTCAAAAAAAAAATTATACGACGCCCAAACTCGTATGTATACATTTGTTTTGCCGAAAACAAAAATCACATTAGTCCTACCGTTTTAGAGAAATCGTTGCATATACATATCGATTTATACCGTGTATTAACTTTTCAACGGGGGATGGTGTCTCGGGGTCACGGTCGGCAAAAATAATCGAAAAATCGTTCGGAAAATCCCGTCATCGAACGCTATAGGTATATTTCTCCTGTATCCGCCTAAAACAAAATATATAATGCCTGTCGTAACAGTATAACTACTACGAATTTTCGTCTGGTAGGACGTTAGCCAAAATTTCGGGGGAGGCCGAATCCGCCGTAAATACGCCACCCCCGGGACCGCATGGAAATGGCCACCGGCACACCATTATCGTCTTTACGAGCGCTCTTTATATAATAGGTGTTAACGTTAAAGAAGGAGCTGCGGCCGTTAACGTCGTACACCACCGGGTCCACGGCCGGCTCGTTCGACGGCGGCGTTTCGGGTACGTACTCGCGAAGACAGTCCAAGGACAGTTTCATATTCGCGGATCCCACGACGTTCAACGTCCAGGACTCCATCGAGATGCGCAAGATCAAGAAGGTGCAGAGCTTCTTCCGGGGATGGCTGTGCAGGAGACGGTGGAAGCAGATCGTCGAGCAGTACATCAAGAGCCCGCACGCGGAGAGCATGCGCAAAAGGAACAGGTGAGCGTTCGAACGCAAGCAAACATTGAAAAAATAAAAAAAAATAATCATACAGCATTTATTCAAAAACGGTTTGTCGAAAAAGTTATGCGGTTACGACAAAATCGTTTTTAAATATTCCTTTTGACAATAAAACCTAACGATTATTGTGTTTTTATACTCTCTGTACCGACTTCGATCGATTTCATATAGCACAACATACGTACTATTATTAGATACATACAAATGTTGCACTCCATCTTCGACAACGGTAAAGGGTTTTAAAATAATTTTATTACAAAAGATTCTGTTTTCGATAAATTCTATAAACATTCAGTTTCGCAACTTTTTTCAGACATTCATTTTGGTATGTGTATGTTTTCTAATTCTTGTTTTGACTCACCTCTCTGATGAGCAATATTCTATATTGTTATGAAATTTAAGAATAGCTTTTTTGAATCCGAACGGTTTGAATTTGAATTTATTGGGTTTTTTATAAACCATACATAATTCGTTTGACCAAAAAAATAAAAAGTTAATGAATAAACAACAGCTGCTCTCTGACAGAACAATTCTCTATTCAAGCCGAGATAATAAATATTATTTCTAACTATTACTAGGTCCAGAAACGATTCACTATAAATGAATTCATTTGTTACTGATTGTTTATTCGTCAACGTTTTAATAATGGCTTTAGCGCGATTGTATTTGTATAAGAGTTAATATTTTTAAATTATATTCTGAATATAACAATAATAGTTGCAAGTTTAAAAAATGTATAGAAACGTTTGTGTAAATATATTAAATTAAAGTGTATGTGAATAAAAACGAGTTACACATAGTTTTCCCTTAATTTTTATCAAATCATATGTGCGACATCATTTACAAAATACAATTAAATTCAGTTTCATTATGTAAACAGTTTAGTATTTAATCGTTACTATACAGTATTCCTGCCCGTGATTTAAAAACCCAAGCAGCAAAACAAACTTTTTACAATATTTGTATAGTTAAAATATGAAAAAACGTATAGGTATTTTAGATTGCTATAAACTGAAAACACCTACCCAATCATCGTATCGTTTTTTCGAAACGTGTCAATTTTAACTGTCTTGTTATGATTTTTGCTACTATAGCGAGTACAGTTTTGATGCTTTAAAAAAAAAAACCAAGTTTACTATAGGTACAACAAGATTATACACAAAATGATATTACAATTATGTAATTTACATTTATTATTTGAACGTAACGTTAATAACTACGATTCGTGTAGACATTTACGTATGACTAGAAGAGTATTGTTTGGTGTTTTTTTACTAAAAACTGTTAGCGGTGATGTATTATACAAGAATTTTTGGGATATCAAAGCGATTTTGATGTTGTTTTGAATCATTCAAAACAAAATAACGATTTGTTTTCGGCCGTCCGTCGTTTCGCGTTCGCATATAAATAGTAGCCAGGCGCAGGTAATAAATAACATTAGATACGAACGATCTGCCGTACGGACTACGCAAAGTATATTGTCAACAAAACAGTTATTTATGGTTTTTCCAAAAATGTTTTTGAAATTGACGTAAAAATACGTAAAAAACGAGTTCACCACGTTTAGATTTTTATTCGTCATTGTTATTGTTGTTCTTCTGCAGTCTTGTTTTTCGTATGGTCGAAGCCGAGGAAGAGTACGTGAGCCAGTTGGAAGTCCTGGTCACGTGTTTTCTAAGGCCGTTGCGTATGGCGGCCAGCTCAAAAAAGCCACCATGCACACACGAAGACATAAGTTCAATATTCCTGAACAGCGAGACAGTTCTTTTCTTGCACCAGATCTTCTACAAAGGGCTGACGACCAGAATGGAAAATTGGCCGACTTTAATCTTAAGTGAGTAACCAAATGAAACACGGGTTTTATTTAAAGGTTGTTCAGACGACGAAAATGCGTATCGAAAAAAAACACATCCGGTGGCTAGAAAAAAATTAATTGGAGGAACAACGTCTTTCAAACAACATTGTAACAATTTTCGAGTGGTTTTCAAGCTAACTGCTCAAAAAGCATTGTTCATATTTTGCATATTTACTCTCGGGCTTATTTTACTTTAATTTTTAATTGTTCACCCATTACAATGTTAAAAAAATGGAAGTAGGTATGTTGTTTATCCGTTTTTAGTACGCTTGAAGTTTCTAAGTTGTTTTGATTATTCTACCCCTAACGCACGTTTATTGTTGGAATATGTTTTATCGACATAATATATGTATAATATATTAATATATATATATAAATATATTTTGTAATATTCGGTATTTACTATGTATTAAAATACATTTTTTTAGGCGATCTCTTCGATATACTACTGCCTATGCTGACAATCTACCAAGAATATGTTCGAAATCACCATTACAGTTTGCAAGTGTTGACCGAATGCAAACAAAATCCCGCGTTTGTGAATCTTTTAGAACGATTGGAAAACAAACCAGCATGTCACTCACGATCGTTAGAGAGCTTCTTAATAGTACCGATGCATCAGGTAAAACTTATATTTAATTATGTTGAATACAATACAAATTCATTTTAAACATATAACATACAGACACAATTAAATACTTAGATCTCTTTAAAATATATTATCTTAAATTTCATGTGAAATTATTTAGTTAATTCGATTACCCAAGTAAATACTCGTAGTAGGTATTTTAAATAGGTTTTTGCGCATTTGGTTCAAACGATACGTCGTTTTTGATAAATCATAATATTGTACTATTGCGGATGAATGTGTTGATTAGAATTTTAAGCTGTCAATTGTTATCTAACAAAATTTGATTAATTTAAAAATGTTGACATAAGCCATCATGCATTTTTAGTAATAACGAAATATTATTAACATCCATTACTAAAATAATCGGTGTCACATGATTTGTTTGTAAACATTTTTTTATGTTTCGCAAACAAACAAATTTTACGAGTTTGTTTTCTCAAACTAAACATAGGAGATCCATAATTTTTTAAATTTTTATTTTTTCTTCTATTTGTTCGTGAATAATTATGTGTACCTAGTTTACTGAAATGTTGACTTTTACAGATACCTAGGTACATAATAACTCTTCATGAAATATTAGCTCATACCCCACACGATCACGTGGAAAGAAAGAGTTTGCAAACGGCGTGCCAAAAATTAGAAGACCTTAGCAGACAAATCCACGATGAAGTTAGTGAAACTGAAAATTTGCGAAAAAATCTTTCCATCGAGCGGATGATTATCGAAGGCTGTGATATTCTATTAGACGTCAATCAAATATTCGTTAGACAGGGTACTCTGGTGCAAATGCCAATAGCTAGAAAAAAGAGCAGAATACCTCATTTTAAAACTGATAAAGAGTCAATAAGACAATGTTTTCTGTTTACAAACCATATTATAATCACCACTAGGTAAATAAAAAATTTTTTTTTACTAAACTCATATGGTGATTATTTGAAAACCAACTCAAAACCTCACTTTACTAAGAGTAATTTATTTTCTGTGTAGAACGTCTAGTGGCAAGCTACATTTAGCCCATGAAGTCGGTAAAATTTCACTAGCAGATTGTCGTCTTATAGAAGACCCTAATGACAAAGATGACGAAAATAATCAAGGCGATATGGACAATCAAGATAGAAATAACGAAGGTGTGTATTATAGTTTAAGTTAAACGAATTTTTGTAATCCGAGTACTACGTCTGTCCCATTAGCCGATGATTCGGCAGGAACCAGTCACTCGAGCGACGTTGAAAATAGTGATTGCGAAGGTTTGAAATACAATTCAAGTCCAAGTCCAAGTCCTAGCCCTAAGCCACAAAATTACGATTTCCAACTTTGTGTCGACTGCAAATCATCTACGCCTCTTACGGTTCATCTGTATGCACCTTCACTTCAAGAAAAAACGGCGTGGGTCAGTGATATAAGTCAAGTAAGTACAGGTTCATTTTTAATATTATTGATAACATAAAAAAAAAAGTCAAAACTAATGGTATTTATGTAATTATAATTAGTGCATTGAAAACTTAAGATTTGACGCGATGCTTCGAAATTCTATGTCAGACACATCTTCAGTTACTATGCCTCATTCAATGCGAAACGATCCAAAACTTTTTAAAGATGATAAGGACATCAAGTTCAGCAAATACTATAATTCTTGCCGAGTAAGAATAGAATTTTTTTTTTTTTTTTTAAAGTCTATTTGATAGTGATAATATTATAGACGTCACAACACAATTTTGAAGAGATCTTGTAAAATATATAATTGTAAAATTGTCAGTGTTATTTGAAACGTTTAGAATAAACATAACTGTAATATAATAACTACGAACTTTTCGCAATAACATTATAATGACTCCAAGTGTTCGGTTTTTAGATTCCTCGTATTCATCATGCCACAAAAGAAAAATTAATATCGAGACTAGTGGATCTGAGATTTTTATCAATAGACTTTCTGAATACATTTCTTCTTACGTACCGCGTTTTTACTGATGGCGTTACAATTTTGGAAGCCTTGAAAAAAGTATTTTACAATAATGAAGTGGATGCTTACGAAACCATTGGCCAACCTGTTCACAACGTGTAAGCCGAGTTTATTTTCGTTACAATTTATTCGTTAAATTCTAATCTATTTAAATTTTCTAGGTCATTAGATCGAAGCGAGATGACCGACATTCACCATCTGACAACCGGAGAGACGGACAAAAGAAGATCCAGCGTGATTTCGTCACCCCGAAGGACTAGTGCCGCCAGTTCTGTATCTGGTATCCATTCTTAAAAAAACGCTCACTGGAGCGTTCTATGGTACTTACGTGTTTAACATAATCTGTCGATTCGATTTCAGGTTACGGGTCGGAAATCAGTGATCGCGATAGAAGCTGTAGCGTCGATTATCAACATTGTCAGAAAAGTGGACGAAAATACAGTTTTCGAAAACGTGAGCATCTAATAACTAATAGAAAACAAAACGTCTCGTGATGTTTTTAAACGCGTATGATTTCCGTAGTCGAAGAAGAAGAGCGAAGGAGTAAAACAAAAGTTACCGAAGAATACAGTTCAATGGTCAGTCTGAGCCAACAGTCTTCGTCAAGACGAAAAGTCAGTATACGAATTGAAGACACGGGCGACAACTGTCATTTGGCCCCTCCCACGATGGTTAAAGCAACTTCATCGTCTAGCAGCGAAACTCTTACGGGAGGTACGAAACGCATCACGCATGAAATGTACGTACCGTTTTTAATTACTATAACATTGGTTTTCGTGTTTTACAGATAGTCAAGCGACAATCGTTGCAACATCACCGTGTAGCAACAATAGTAACTCGACTTTGGTTGCCGGAAATTCTAATTGCGAAAAGAACAGTGACAACAGCCCGACGAAAGTATCCCCGCCCGAACGAAAAGCGCAATCTCCATCGAAATTGCACGCGTTTCCAATCCACCACGGACACGCGATAAAAATCGGGTCGATGATATCGGACGCGGCCAAAGAATTAGTGGAAAAGTGATTTGACGTAAAGTTTACACGTCGAGACGCGCGACTATATTGTTATGCCTTGTAGATTTCATCCGGAAAAGCATTATTACACACCGCAACCGCGGCGACGAAGCTGGTTCAACCAAGAAAGTACTCCGGTCACGAGGAAAAAGAGTTTTGGGCTTTTAGAGGACGATACGGGCGGCACCGACGAAAACGGATGGCTCAGTAACATCCACAGTGCATCGTCGTCAAGATCAGCTTCGCTAGCCAACTCTAGCATTGCTCAGGTATCCATATATATATTATATATTTTTTTTTTCAAACATAAACGCATATTTATTCAACCAAGTGACGCGATGGGATTTTTATAGTATTTTTCGAGAAGAAAGTCGTTTGCGTGCGCTGGCGAAGCAGACGGCTGTTACAGCGGAAGTATATCGCAGAGGACCAGCATGCAACACGACAGTCCTCCATTGTCTAGTCGAGCCGGTGTCGTGATAACTTCTTCGAGACAATCGAAACGAAGGTAAAATTGTTAGCGACGATAATATTATTATTTCACGGCACACTCTATATTTTGTTTGCAACTGAGGAGCGTGGGACCAAATTATTTCTTGGATCCTACCTAAAGTCGACTATCGAATGGGTCCTACGCTAAAAATACATACATATCCCTAAAACGGTTCGCATTGTGTTTTACATATTGTGTTTTGTTTTATTTATGTGTTCAGAACTGGAAGGCCGGAGTTTTGGTAAGTGCTATGGACATGCACAACGTGAGAGGCCTGTTTACTTGAAAATCAGCATAGACGGGGTTTTATTTAAATTTTTATTTTTTTATTTCTGCATGAACCTGTATCACTAACGGATTACATTAAAACCATATCGTTACTCTGTACGATAACCAAAAACATTAAAATTGAAATTGAGTACTTTCCCCACGCTGTACAGAACATTTTAATTGAGCACAAAAAGAACCAAAAAGTATATTTTGTAATCTAGGGTCTTATGGTATTTTAGAATAGCCAAAAGAAAGCAAATGATCTATGCATGAATCTGAATAGCAGTTAGCTAAAACGTTTTATCCACACACCCATGTAGAAAATATTTATGAAGCTGAAACTAACATACTTATATAGTAGCCAACTGCAATAATTGGTCCCACGGCTGACAGAACTATTTAACTTTATAATACTGCTCACCCTTTGCTATTGTAACCGTCTACATACTCTCAGTCGCTCAAGACCAATAAAAGTAGTGTTTAACTTAAAAGAGTGTAAAAAATATAACCATAGATATAGTTTGTTGAGTTTGTTGTTGACTAAATAGTGACTACCTGTGAAAAATCCTGGGAATGTTTCCCTGCACGTGTTAATAGTATTTCAATTACGTTATCATATATTGAATCGATTACGTTTCTTCTGTATTGAAATCGAGGCACATTTCAATAACTGATCAACACGTTCTATTTGTTTTGTTATAATTTGCTTACTTTTATTTGTTGTTCAACATAACGTACGACGGAACACATTTACCATAAAGTTCAAAATTAAAACGTTCGATTCAGTATTTATCGGTTAATTGATGATGATACGTATTTCGTAAATGAACAGATGAAGTTTTTTCACAGACAGTGTTATTAATAAAATGTTTCCTATGTGCTTTTGTAATCAAAGGAGCAGCACGTCTACAGCAGCTAACGCATTTGCGATAGCCACTTCTGCGTCAAGCAATCCACGAGAACTCTCCCCGTTGCATGACCAAAGATGCTGTACAGTAGAAAGAAAGAGAAAAGAGTCAGTTATGTCCACCGCCGCCACAATGCGGGTGTTAAATGTTCTAAAACATTGGATATCAAAACACCCTCAAGTAACTTAATAATTCGTATTATTGCGTAGGTATACACATGTTAAATTCAATTAACAATATTTTTAGGACTTTGAAAATGAACCACGCCTCAAGAACATGACCATAGAATTTTTGGAAGATATACTCTTCAGTCCTAATTTGTTACCAGCTGAACACAAAATCGCCGGTCAATTACTCAGATTGCTCACGATGGATGAAACGAAAAAGACCAGTATCGAATTAAACGTACTGTTGCTTCCACCTCAGGTAATACAAAATGTTTTCAAATAAATTTGTATTCGTTCAAAGAAAGATTTTATATTTTAAGCGAAGCCGAGATGTTTCGATTTCACGAAGATGTTATATTCTTTGTATTACTGAATAATTGGACTTTGTAATTTTGAATATCTTATCATTTACAGTTTAACTTCGTAAAACCTTTTAATTTTAGTTCAAAAACTCAAAACTCGAAACTCTGATACAAGCATTACAAAATATTTTTATAATATTTTGTTTGAATATTTTGTGAATGGCTTGACATAATTTTTGTTTCTAGATGTAGTTGATGCATCGTGATTATTATGTTGTATATTCTTTTTTTTTTCACTTTTCGGGGGGTGGAAACTCACTACTATAAAATATATTCAATTAAAATGTTTATGGACTATTATAATAGGTGAAGTTGATCAAAATTATAATAGTCTATTACAGATTGGACTATTTTTAATTTAAACATGAAACTTTGAAATGTTAAATATTTTTAGTTGATGGCTATTAGTGATTATTTTAAAGAAATCATCATTTTCAAAAACAATTTTAAGCATCGTCCAAAATATTAAAAGTTTTATTAAAATTTGCATTTTAATGATATCAAAATAATATTATAATGAAAAAGTAGCTGATACGAGTCAACAAATATTGTTTATTATTATTGACATTTATTTATGCAAAATTATTCGTAGTTAAATACATTTATTAATCTTTTTAAATATAAATATACAACAACTACTATCTATTATATTGCAAGTTTCATTTAATTTAATTACAATAAACCTTTGAATAATGTACCTATATAACTAATTTTGTGAATTACTCTTTAGATTTCTAGTCGCGAAAGTGTTGATTCAATATCTGCATTAGAAATTGCCGAACAAATGACGTATTTAGACCATCAAATATTCATAAAAATCCAAAGTCAGTAAGTAACAAACCTTTTTTTAACCACGATTAATTTATATTAGTAGTAAGTAATATTAATTGAAATATAGTGCTTTTATGTTAAAATTTAATTTTTTTTTTTTAAATTTATAACCGCAAAAATACTTTCCATTTTCAAAACAAACAATCCAATACCATCATTCACAATGAAAATGTAGTTGTATTGTTAAATAATGTATTATTTGATTTAAATGTTGAAAGTAGTTTTGAATTTCTGATAATATAAAATTTTACAAGTCGTGTGTATTAATCTTTATTTTGTACTTACCTATTCTGGTAATGAGAACATAATGTTGAACAATTATTCTCCATTCCATCAGCTATTGTATGCCAAAAACATCGTAGCCCGGGTAATAAATTAAAATTTTTATCTGGACACAACAATATGTTTGCAAAAATATTTTATAACTTATTCAATGTGCTCCCAAATCCGTTCATTTCTTTAGGCGTTTTGAACGTTCCAAGTGAATCGACCAAAACATCATATTAATGATGTTCTCGTATTTTTCCAGAGAATTTTTTGGCCGTGCTTGGATGAAAGACGATAAACACATAAAAGCTCCGCACATTATTTTGATGACTAAACGATTTAACGAAATGTCACAACTGGTCGCATCGGAGATCATGCGAAAGGATACCGTGACGGCCAGGGTGATAACGATAGAAAAGTGGGCGGCGGTTGCTGATATATCTAGGTGTTTGCACAATTTTAACGGTGTCCTTCAAATATGCTCAGCGTTCACTAACAGTTCAGTGTTCAGGTTGAAAAAAACGTGGGAAAAAGTATCGAAAGCCGTAAGTAAACACGCGAAATTATGATTGCGATTCAAAGTTGTAACGACCTAATTGAAAGCATGAAAATTAAAAAAGATTTTCGTTTATTGGATTCATTCGTGTGTACCAATAATATTCAAGCTGTTTAGTTATAATTTGTTTTTTATTTTAGTCAAAACAGTCGGTACAGAAACTTCAAGTAATCGTCTCGTCGGACGGAAGGTTCAGAAATCTTCGTGAAGCTCTGCATAGATGTGACCCTCCTTGCATCCCTTATTTGGGCATGTATTTAAGCGATTTATCGTTCTTAGAAGAAGGAACGCCTAGTTTAGCAGACGATGGTCTTCTTAATTTTTCCAAACTAAGAATGGTGAGTTACTCCTTCTCTAAAAACAAATATACTGCCTGTATACTATTCAACGACACAAACAATTAATTCGTGAAAATCATTTTACCTCGCTCGAGTAGAAATAAACTTCAAACAATATTTTAAATATGATATCAGGACTAAAGTTTCTGTTGCCGAAAATTGTCTCTACAAAAATGACTTTTTGTACTGTTATATTATTTTATGTTTTACCTGTCTGTTGGCGAGAACTTGGATTTCTGTCCGGTTCGCGACAATAACAAAACTAATTATGGAATTAAAGTTATGTTAACGCGTTGAGCTGCCGTCCAAATATATTTTCAAAGAGAACAGTAAATCGTGATTCTTTATTGTGTGTATACGTAATTATCGTTAATTGACGAATTTAGAAATTATAAAAAAGTAAACCGTTCCGAAACCGCTCTAAAATATTATCATCTCGTTACGTTTCAACATCAATAGATTGGGTAAAACTCGTATGAGGTACGAACAAAATTGGAACCGATTTAAGTCAAAACATCAAAATATACGTTAATGGATTTTATTATTTTCCTTCTTAAGACAAACTTGTTTAAGATCTTTGTTGTGAATTAAGCGACGACGATGTGAATAACTCAATTTTTTAAAAAAATTAACCATATTCCGGTTAACACTCATTTTCCCCAAGTATAACAAGCTAAAGAAATAATTATCCATTTTATATGAAAAATTTACTTTTGATAGACACGTAAGTTGTAATTATTTTCTTGAAATGTAATTGGGTTGTTCAAAATGTAATTAATAAGCGTTCCGTTGATTAAGTACATTTTTAATGTCAGCTACGTCGTGACCTCTGTCAGCGATAGAAGCCGAAAGATTCGAAAAAAATATTCCACTGTAACGAAATTTTTCCACGTAAATTGTAGTTTTCCTCTCAATGTGTACAAATTACGCACGAGACTACGTAAATGAGTGAAAAAGTTACATAAAATATTCGTACGTTGCTCATCGACATTAGGTTAATTTTACCGCGTTAAATTTTATACGAAAAAATCGGAATGATTTGAAAAAAAATGATAAATCTTTGCCATAAAAAATAAAACGATTTTGAGCGAGCTCTATGAGTATACGTCCTGGTAAATTTTTCGAGAGTTTCAGAGTTCTATACTTCGCTCGAAAACTGTAGAAATCACTTGAAACATTTACACAAAACCTGTATCTGATCTATCATTTAATATTTTTTTAAAAGTTTCAATCTCGTTTCGATTGTAATTCTGGCCAAAAAAAATAAATCGTAAAACACGTTTACCGTATGATCAATGTTCACGCTCGTGACTGCAACTTTTGAATTCTCTCAAAGCGCCGTCGGGGTTCCTACCGACTATCCGATGTACCGATTTTACGAATATCATATTTTTTACTACCCTTATAAGTCTGTTCTCGGAGAGGAAGAAAAAAAAAAAATTCATTTTGAACACTCCGTTTTCACGCGCTCCGTATTTCGAAAACCGGAGCAGAAATTTTAAATGATTTCACGACCGATTAAACGGCTATTGTCTGTCACGCAGATCGCGCACGTGGTGCAGGAGATCCGCCGGTTCCAGCAGACGCCGTACAAGATCGAGTACCAGCAGAGGGTGGCCGACTACCTGCTGGACACGTCGCTGCTGATGAACGAGGACGAGCTGTACACGCGGTCGCTGGAGATTGAGCCGCGGCCGTCGCGGCTCAGCATCACGACGCTGTCCAGTTCGCCGCACCACGGCGGCGGCGGCAGCCAATGACGGCGGTTCAGCGCCAAGAGGAATCAGACCACGTGCTTCAAGTGAGCCCCACGCGCCGGCAACATGCGGCAGTGCCGAGCGACGGCGGTGATGGCAGTTAATCGTCAACGGTTCTGTTATTATTATTATTATCGTTATTGTTATTATTACGACGGCGTTATTATTATTATTAATACACACGGCGGAAAAAAAAGAGAAAAAAAAACATTCGACCGTACAGGACGTTTCGAAAAATCCGATTTTAAACGACGATCGACGTTTGAACCTCGCGCCGTTCGAAATTCAAGTGTTGCCGGTAGCCGAAACGAACGTGGGTAGGACACCGGGGGAAGGGAAAACGATTTAGATTTCCGCGGTGAATAGTACGCGAGATTAATTATTATCGATAAAATCATTACTTTTCGCGGGGAAGAAATGTTCGGGTTATTGCAGCCGATGCTGTTCCGCCTCTTTTGAACGGTGAGCGAACGTCCATCGTCGTTAGACGTCGCGGGTCGCTAATTTTACGTTTCAAAATCGGACGATGATATTTCGAAACACCTCTGCACGGTTTTCCGTCGTACGTATTACGATGAATACCGTTCCGAAATCACGTTTTATGACACGAGAGAAAGAAAATTGAAAACCAACGCTACAGGATTTTTTCTCGAACGATTTTCACTCGAATATCTTACTACGCGATTCGTCTTCGTCGTTGGATATTATGCGCGGTCGCGTAGAAGTACCCTGAATAGTTTGCGTCCAGTACACACTTTTTCGTTTCTGCGTACCCGGGTTTTTCACGATGAACCGAATTTTCGTTGATTTCGACGGCGAAAAAAAGATTTGAGGGTTGGCGATTTGATGTGGTTGCAGTTGTCAACTGAACGTCGTTATCTACGTAACATACCACCGCGTAGTGTTGACGGAATTTCGGTAACGCGCGATATGACCGAAACGTTAAAGACAGCTATAGAACCGTTTTGCTAAGCCCTGTTCAACCGACGCACAGAGGATTATTTTCATAGCCTTTATACACTTGGATCGTTTTGCCTAAATCGTCGTCCCTAAGTTGATGTATTAAATAACAACTGTACGTCGGTTTCTCCAAATTAGTTTGCAGTAATTAACTTCAGATTTTTTTTCTTTTTAACAGTTAAGTTGTAAACTGTAGGTACTTACGATAAAAGTTCATCGTTTTCTACTCGCGTTGTATAAATCAAAATTGTGAAACATTGTGTGAACACAATCAACGAAGAGATTTCGTCAACGTCTAAAACGAACGCGTGGCTCGCGTACCACTTCTCATTTGTCATCGACCTGACTTATTTGTTTTATTTATTCTCTTTTCGAACGCGTTCTCGTGTCGCATTTTTGGCGATATTTTTAGAAGAAAGTTGTAATCCGTCGTGCAATACAATCTCGTCTACTCTCTGAATGTTTTTATTTTCAATCACCTACTGCCACCACTTGTTTTTCCACCATCATCACTGCCGTCTCGCAATCGTCTCGAGACCGTGCCTGCCACTAAGCATGATCCGGCGTGAGGGCTGCCCACGTGTGTTTAAATTTCACTTTAAAAATTTTCGCTTGGCTACGCTGTCGCTATCGCTATTAGCAGTCTTACGATAATCGTGTACATAAAGTACGTATAGCGGGTGTTATACGATTTATAACTGTACAGTTTTTCTCTTGTTCTTTTAGTTAAATCGAATTTTTCATGAATTTGTCTTCCAAACTTCGGACCACAGTGATTGTAATATTATACACTTATGAGTTTTGAAACTCTTTAAGAGCAAAGAACGGTCAAAAAAAAAAAAAAGATTGTGCGGTATTCGTACCGCTGTGCATCTGTTGAAGAGCACAAATACAACCAAGTTTATGTAAAGTAGATTCATTTTTTCAAAAAACAAACGTTGTGTCATATATTCATAGGACAAAGACTATAATTTTTTTTTTTTACATTATTTCGCGGAAACGGAATTTAAAAATTAATCTCCAAGTTTTTATTTTGGATTTTCAATCTTGGCGGTTGAACTTGGAGTCTTTCAACAATAAATGGTTTATAACGGATAATCAATGACCGTTGAAATTCTGATCCTATTTTCAATAGAATACGTGTTCAAATTGTAAACTCATGTTCAAAACAATATCACACTTTCGTGATTTGTTAAAAATTTTGGAATTCGAAGGTCACTTTCAATTTTAAAAATAGCCACCCTTCTTGCGTAAGTAAGTTTTAAGTAAAATCCAAAGAGACTTATAAAATAATATTATTATTACGATTGACATTCCACTATAGATCACGACTTTTTTGTAATCTCTTCACCTTGTACTTACATTTAATACAAATATAGATCGGTCGGGTTTTTCGAGAAACAAAACGAATACGAGGGTTTTTTCCATATATTTTATAAACTTAACATATTTTTTTTTTTTTTGCTTTAATCATTGCGTACTTAGTTGTAAATATTTTTAAAAAACTATTTGAAGGTATAAAATATGTTTATGTGGCCAAAAAAGTTTTTTTTTTTTTTTTGTAATTTATTAGCTATAATATATTTGACGTTAAATGCGTTTATAAAATATGAAAAGCACATTTTTTTGGACACAATTAATAATATTTTTAAGATACTAAATACAAATCACATTATTATACACGCATACTACATTAACTCAAACTCGTTTTTTTGTTAACATATATGAAAATATTTATTTTTTTAAACTGATTCCCCTTGACTTGTCAAAATTGTTCTTTTAAGCTACATAACATTATACTACGATTCGTTTGTGTGATTTATGCGGTTTTACAACGTTTTCCTCTTCTTTTTTTATATATTTAATTTTTCTCTTTTTAACATTTTATCACATAAAACTTTAGTATTTTTAATATTACGTATAATATGTATTTAATATATTTTATTTTATTGTACTTAACTATACAATTAAGACTATAAAGTTGTAAGATGAATGATCGTTAGTTTGTTGATGTGTAATTTTTTTTCTTTTGGAATATTTATTTTCTGTATTATAGATTTAATGTTAATTATAGTTAAGTGACACGTTCAATCGCTGTAATGATATGTAATATTACGTTTAATATTTTTAATTTTCTCATTAATGACAATCACTTATGTACACTGTAAAATACAAATACTTTATACTATTATTATTATGTATTTAATTATAGATTACACGGGATAAAAGTATGTTATACTATAAAATATGTAATGTTATGGATCGATGTTACCTAAATGTATAATATTGTTTTGAGTAAAAATGTTTAACGAATTTTCTTACACTACATATCGTCGGTGGAGTTTGATCTCTGTTTTAAATTATGATTCGATTGAATTGTTTGATGTTTCATAATGTTTAAAACGATTCAAGTCGTATCAATATAGAATTAGACGATGACAAGCCATTCTTTGAACAAATTTCAAATGCGTCTATAATTATGTTGTTAAAATCTCATTTTTTATTCCTATAAATACTTAGGTATACCTTAGTATTCAGATACACGACGAGTAGAATTTTTTGTTTTTTTGTTATGAACGTCATTTTTAGACTTACTGTCCGCTTTTTTATTTTCATCTGTGGTCGGCCGGTTTTCAATCATAAGTATTCTGTGCCAAAGTATGTTTAGTGAAAATTAATTTTTTTCACGTTGTGATTTTCGACAAAACTTCATTCTACAAAGACTTTAACTAAATCATTTCTTATTATTATTAATATAATATTATTTTTAATATGAATTATTATAATAAAGTGCAATTGGCATTCTCGTGTTAGGAAATCAGTCCGTTATTGTTCGAATGTTTATTATAGTATTTGTACGTGATGATTCGACTATACGTGTACCCAGTGAACCTAACGATATTGATTCGTTGTGTAAAATGTAACGCTTTTTTTTCATTCGGTTTAAAAAATTAAATGTACTTGTTTAAAGTTTGTTCCATAAAACTTGGTATATATGAATATATTAATTTTACATAATATTATAGGTATAAAGTCTGTTGTTAATTAATATATTATATTATGGCTGTTGTATCATTTTTTTCGTGAATTTTACGATAAAGAGTTTATGTCATTGTTCATCAATAAGGTATATTTCGGTTGTTATTAAATTTTATGTTCTGTAAAATGATATCGTGTTTTTACTCAAATGACTTGAAGTTTATATACTTATATTATTCTAACATTCTTCAAGTTATGTACCATTTTAACTCAATTACTTACCTTTGGGGGTAGACTATATAATATTATGTTAGGATCGGTGCAACTCTACTAGCCAAAAAAATAGTTTCCGGGAATCAATACGTTTTTCGCTAAAAATCCAAAATATTTCTTGGTCAAAGTATTAATAATACAATTAATAATAGGCACAGAAATTAGGTTTACGAAACCGTTTTGTTACAGATTATTACACAAAATATAGAATCATATTATAAGAGAATTGCATTATGATACTATTAACGAAACGATTGGTGGTTCGAGCTATAAAACATTGAAAAACAAATAAAAAATTTGAAAACTGTTGTGAATTTCAAACCGACCCGTAACATTTTATTAAATCGAGTGCAATGTACATGCATACAGCCATATAGCCGATTTAGCTTTTTTGAAAAACCTGCTTGACGTGTTTCGACGACAAATAAGAACGAAACCGCCAGTGATTTTAGGTAACTAACTAGGTATATAGTCTACTAGTAGTAGAATAATTAAGCATTCTGGCCACAGAAACGTACACAAACACACCGTATCGTAATGATAGCTCGTCAAAGTCGGTGGGTGGCTTAACTTGTATTTTATTTATTATGTTTATTTTCAATTTTGTCCACTCGTCTAATTGGGCTTATTGAATAAGCCATTTGTCCACCTATATATGTTATATACGCGTGCTTTTTCGTTAAACCGTTATAACTTAACAATCGACTAATTGTTTTTACAACAAAATATAAAATATACAAAATACTTTGTCCTCAAACGTGTAGTGCTATTTGCAATCAGTGACAGTAACGTTATACTTAAAACATGTTACACGATTAAGAATGTAAGTTTTGTGTACGTCAGATATGCGATCCAGTATAATTTATTAAAACACTATCAACTAGTTTTTTTTTTGTATCTTATAAATTCGTTTTTGTTTTCTTAAACCGTAGTAAAACATAGTAATTGGACCAGAAAGAAGAAAATTTGTTAATTATACGTCTGCGCAACTCATCCAACATCAAGTTCACCGGGTCGTTAGCATATAATAATGTATTTTACCCGAGATGTCGTATAATCAGTACCGGCTGTTGTATCAAAAGACACGAGAACAAATCGTAATCGGAAAAAGAACTCGAAGGTAAACGCATAATTTTGCAGAGAATTTAAAGCGCAGGAAAATTTAGGAAAAACACATAATTTAACGATGTGTTTATCAGTTATTTTTATGGTTATTAAAGTGCGTAAGTACTAAATTTGTAGAACAAAACGAATAGAGACGTAATGCACTTAGCAAGATTTTTTCAATAGTTACAAAATAAAAATATAACGTACATAAAGTAACGTTTTTTTCCACCTGCAGTGTGTAATGATTGCTACAAAAAAGAAATCAAACAAGTGGCAACTCTTTATGTTGTGCATAAATGCAGTTTTGTGAAAAATAAATAAGTACACTTTTAGACGTATGTTATTAATTATTTTGTATTGTAACCACTAAATAAAGAAAAAAGGATAATATTTTTTCTAGTAAAATTAAAAAATTTCTGATAGATTGACAAACGAAATTTCAAAAATGAGATTTATAAAACATGTAGCTGAGAAGTTTGTTCGTTTAAAATTTTGTCAAAAAGTAGATTTCATCACAATCACATCAAGCATATTGTAGTAAAAATATTTTTGTTAATTAATTGCTTGACGTATATTGATTGTCGTAGGAAATGGGGATATTTTTGGAATACTTTACAATTTCTAAAATTGAAAGTTGGGCAAGTTTATGATAATTTTCAACTTGAGTAAATTAAATTTGTTTAAACAAGTTATAAATAAAATATAGTTCAAAGTTTATTTAAATTTTGAGTGTTGATCAGTTTAGTTAAAAGTTAATTTAATTAAAAATGTTTACACAACTCTTTATACTCATTTATTTGTAGTTTAAATATTATTTTACCGTTTTAGTCGATTGGTAGGAGTTGTAACCTTTTACTCTGACTCAATCCTTCAGGGTTATAGATAATATTATCATGCAAATTAGTTGAAATATTGGAAATATATGTGACGGGAACACACATGTCGCGGTGACCAATTTAGGTATTTAAAATTTAAATAATTTACAAATTACCTGTTTAAGCTCAGAAATTAGACGCGCATCAAGAGTTATGATTTTGTAAAGAAAAAATTCGACACATTTTGTGAATACGTCTTGAGAATTAGTTATTAAGTAATAATGTTTGTGCTCGTCAGCCACTTTGAATATGAGAAAAACTAAGTATATATTGCGTTAGTTACGTACTTAATGTAACATTACATCATGGCGAGGCACGAGAATGGAAATAACTAAACCAATCTTCAGCCTGATTCGAAAAAAATATTATAATTATGAAATCTCATCATTAACAAATCAAATATCAAAATTACTCAAAAACAGGTTTAATGGGAAACTTTTTATAAACATTAAATAAGTGAGTAAATATGAAAGTTATTATGTGTAAAATATAATGTGTTGATGGATAGAACGTTTTTTTTTTTTTATGTTATTTGCCAACAGAATAAAAAATGTATTTACATCAATAACAAATACATTAATTTTGACCAAAATGTATAAACTATTATTGTTTTTTGAAGTCATATTTCAATAAGTTTTTGGTACTAAAACATTCTATAATTGTATTCAAAATAAAATGTATTAAATAATTAAATGTAAGTCTTTATAAAAATATATACATAATTAATTATTAAAATAATAGTTTGAAGTTACATGTCTGAAAAAATGGTAAAAAGTAATCGATCGAGTAACAAGAATCCGTATTTATTTTTTTCTAAAGTTTCTACGAAACAATAATTAAACGTATACTTGTATATTTGTGCGTGATTATTTAATTAAATTGATTTTTGTGTATGTGTTCAGTTGAATTAAAGCTACCTACCAAAATTGGATAAAAAAAAAAAAAATGTTTCATAGAATATTTGAAAGTGGAATTTCCAGACAAATATTCGCCACACTGACCGGTGAGTATCAAAGACAAAACAAATTATTCGTTATGCATTCCCATCAAATCCGAAACGAAATTTGTCCAAAACGTTCATCATACGTACATTACAATACTGATGTTAAAAAAATGTTCCGTGTAACTTAAACTCAATAATCATCTATGGTATATCTACGTCCTACGTATTATTTCGGATTCGACGTACGGAAAATTTTCTGAAAAAAAGCGTAGGTAGTTCGAAGTATGTGGTCCATCATATAGGTCCCCCACCGTAGAGCTCCTCGACAAACACTGCGACTTAACACGACGTTCTAACCGCGCGTGTTTTAGCCACCTTGTCCATATTCATCAGCGGCATGTGGATGGGATGGCCCAGTTCGGTCGTGGAGAAGTTCATCAGACGCGAGACCGACTTCGACGCGGACATCGATCAGCTCTCGTGGATCGTGTCCTCGATGGACTTGGGAAACGTCCTCAGTCCGCTGTTCGCCGGATACCTGATGGACAGGATAGGCCGGAAACCCAGCCTCGTCGTACTCGGGCCACTATTTACGACCACGTGGCTACTGACCCTGTACGTGCCGACCGCTTGGTCCCTGTACACCGCCCGGCTGTTGGCCGGCGTCGGCAAAGGCATGTCCTACACGGTGGTCCCGGTGTTCCTGGGCGAGATATCTGGCGCCAACGTCCGCGGCGCCCTGAGCAGCGTTTTTTGCCTGCAGCTGCATCTGGGTTTCGCGCTGGAAGCGGTCGTCGGACCGCTGGTCTCGTACCGCACCCTGAACGTCGTGTCGGCCTTCTTCCCGGTGGCGTTTCTGCTTTTGGCGTTCTGGATTCCCGAATCCCCTTACTATCTGTTGAAGAAAAACCGTCCGTCCGAGGCGGCCCGATGTCTGCGATGGTACAGGTGCGATCGAGGGGACGACGCCGTGTTAAACGCCGAACTGCGGCAGATGGAGGCGAGAGTGAAGCAAGAGATGGAGAACGAGTCGACGTTCGGCGAGCTGTTTTCGAGCCGCAAAGACCTCAGTGCGCTCATGGTGGTCGTGACGGCTTGCGCCTGCCAGAGGGCCGGCGGGATCAGCTGCATCCTGTCGTATTCCTCCGTCATCCTGCCCGACCCGTCACCGATCGTGGACAAATCCGGATACGTGATGGCGTTCGCTGCCACGTTGGTCGCGGTGAATTTCGCGGGGGCGGCCGCGGTCGACAGGGTGGGCAGGAAACCCCTGTTGATCGCCTCGGAGCTCGGCATGGGCGTGATCACCTCGATTTTCGGCTTCTACTTCTATCTGCAGACCGAGCGGTTCACGTGGTTGCCGTACGCTTGCTTCGTATCGTTTGCCGCGATCTTCGCCACGGGATCCGGGTTCGTTCCGGTCGTGTTGTTGGGAGAACTGTTCCCGGTCAACGTGCGCTCTCACTGTTCCGCCGTCGCCTCCGTAACGCTGGCAGCGTGCTCGTTCGTCACCAACAAAATGTTTTTGCTCGTTTCGCGCCGATTCGGTTTTCACGTGATGTTCGCGATGTTCGCGGTCGTCAACTTTGCGGGCGCGACGTACGCGTATTTGTGCGCGATCGAGACCAAAGGCAAGACCCTGTTGGAAATCCAGGAGCTGCTCGAGGCCAACGTGAAGAGCGGGAGAAAACCCGAAGGCGGTCGCGTGGTCATTTAGCGAGTTTTCCGAGAAAACCGCTCTGAACGATCGTACATATATGGCCGATTCTATAACATATTATAATATACAGTTCGGAGCTGAATAAAATCCCTAAAACGAAAATAACCGTTCCGACTTTATTAACTACTATAAGTACTAATGTTTATGCTCCAAAAATGTCATCAAATATGCTGTTTCACATTATAAATAGAGTAAGTCTACTATATCTATTCACCTATATTATAAATTATAACCGTTTGAAGGATGGTTTGTTTAATTTTTGACAGTGTCTCGTCAAGTACTAATTTTGTATTTAAACCCATTAGTTTCGATTCTATGAACAACGTTCAATAACACAATATTATCTCAAGTAAGTTGATAATAATTATGGCCTGGGCACTGTTCTAATCCTAGAAAACATGCTACGCTATTTATTTCTATTTAATATGTAGCGTGAAGCAATTATTGCAATAGATTTTTTTCTTAGTCAATAAAAAGTCAATATAACTATTATATTCAAAACGTCAAAAGGAAACAGTATTATATTATAATTATTGATATTTGAATGTAGTTACTTAAAACTGCTAGTTTGGTTAGTGTTTTGACTCTTTATAATATCTTTTGTTCATTTTATGTTTTGTGTATTATCCTATGGGATCGTTTAACATTAAACTTGCAGTAAGTGTACACAAAAAACATATACAATCGTATACTTACATTTTTTTTTTAGAATGTATCTTCAAAAGTTTAAAATTTTCCAACATAATAAGTAAGTAGATTGTCCAAACAATATGTTTACAGTTTGAACTCTGAACATAGCGTTAATGTCATTGTGTCATTGTATCATGTGTATTGTAGATTCAAAGAAATACATAGTGCGATTGTACGATCTGCATGATCCAATATTAGAAGCAGTAATCCACCTACAGGAAATACTAACACAAATCATCTGTAGTTTATCCACAGTTAAAAAATTTAAAGTTTCAAGAATTGAAACATTGTTTTTGTATCATTTACCGTTTGGAATTTAGCAAAATTGTGTTGTATCGGCAATTCATACTTTGAAACAATCTCGTAACGTAACGTAATCATATGAAATTGACAACCGAAACGAAAAAACTGCGTTATTGAAAACTCCGTGAAAAATACTATTCAGTTCTTGCCTGTCGGTTATTTGAATGAAACAGAATATAGTTTTATTCTTGTGACAAACAGTATGATTGAAATTAAAATACAAAAATTTTATAAAATGAACCCTTTATATAATTTTGGTATTGTTGAAAGAGATTATGAATTAAATCATGTAAAATATATGTAAACTTAGTAAACCGTCGTTTACTAAACACACACACACGCACATTTTACTGACTTGAGACATATTCCGATAACAAATAGGCGTTTCACATATTACGTTGTGTACCATGTAGGTAGGTACTTGTGCTGAGAAACCTTGAACTTAATATTTTATTGAATTATTACAGTATAATCCACTCATCACCACACAACTATCTATTATATTATTTTGTTATAAAAATATTGTGTTAAATGAACATTTCAGTTGACTACATTAAGATTAAACGTACAGGTTTAATATCATTTTATGTTAAACGATGTGACAACTTTGTGTAAAAAAATAACATAAAGTAAAATATGTCTAAAAAAAAGTGTTTTAGGGTAACAATTCTTCACCCTTACTGGTAAGTTACTTACATTAAATTTTTTTTAGATAGTTGTTAAAAGAAAAATAGTTGAATGTTTATTTTTGATATCGGTTTTATAACACACTTTTTTATTTGGCATATGTTATTCATATACAAAATTAGTGTAACTTAGTTATTATTATTATTTTAGTTTTTTAAATTTTAATCACTACAAAATGATATCAGTTTTTAATTTTTTTTTGTCAAATAACAAATCAATTGACTACAGTAACAGTATAAAAATTTGTTTACCTAGTTTTATTAAGCAGAAATTTATGTTTTTAATGTGTTTCAAAGTACGTGAGAGTAGTACGTACATATTTAATCAAATAAATATCTGTAATAAAAAAATTGTTTTAGGAAGAAAATTTAATTTAAAAAATGTTATTTATCATTAATTTAGATGTAATTTACAACATTTAAAAGTTGGAATTGTTTGTAAACTATATTTTGCATGCTTGTTGCTGTGTAATTTATTAAATGTAATTTTTTTTCTGCAGAAATGAACTAATTAAATCTGAATAAAAAGCATCAGAATGTATGTAAATGGCGTTTGCAGGCAGATCTTTGCCACTATAGCAGGTAAGACTAATTTAAACGATTAATTTAATTTAATTGTGAGTTTAAGTCCAATTGAAAGAGTTTCTTACTATTCTAAAAACACAAATTAAAAAAAACAAAACAAATTTTAAAATATTTGAGAGTTCTTGTTTTCCAAATATAAATAAAAAAACCTTAATTCTGCTTCGTTCTGATTTTGGTGTGAACTTAATGACTTAAAATTTTTACTTGGGTTTTTCTGTAATCAATGAATGAGGTTCAAAATTTTTTTTTTATTTAAAAAAAAGAAGTTTTAAATCCTGCAGCTTTGGAAATTAGGCCCCGCTTAATTTTTCAACATTTTTTTCAATACCATTAAAGTATTCGTTTTTTAAAAGTTAAAACATATATATATATATATATTTGAAATTCTTAAAACAAAAATATGCAAATGAAGAAATTTTTTTCGCCCTTACCCCCAAAACAAAACCCTGGAATTCGTGAATCATTACACTATAAACACGTCCGTTTCAAATGTATTCAGCTGTATATCATCTGTACCGAAATTCAACGTGAAATCACAAATATATGATGTCACATACAGAATAGATAGAAATGAGAGTGATCTTATCAGGCTTCCGTTTTTTGTTCCTATTTGTTTTTCTCTAGTACGGAAAACTAAAAACTATATACTTCACTGTTTTACTCGTATCAAAACAATTCTCTATCGCGAAAAATCTACTTAAAATACTACTAGTACAGTCGTTCTTGTTGTTTGGTTTTGGGGAGGAAAACTTCGGCGCAAATCTTACCGCAAATTTTAAAAAATTGTCTCAAACTTATTCGGCGCCCCTAATGTGGTACCAGGAATTAGAAACTTTGGTTCAGTAAAAAAAAAAAAACAAAATTTTCGTATTGTTCTTGACGCTTTATACTGTATTTTAGTTACCTTGTCAATATTCATCAGCGGCATGTGGATGGGATGGCCCAGTTCGGTTGTCGAAAAATTCATTAAACACGAGACGGACTTCGACGTTGACGTCGATCAGCTCTCGTGGATCGTGTCCACGATGGACCTGGGAAACGTCCTCAGTCCGCTGTTCGCAGGATTTCTGATGGACAAGATCGGCCGGAAACTCTGCCTCGTCGCACTCGGACCACTGTTTATGATCACGTGGCTGCTGACCCTGTACGTGCCGACCACCTGGTCCCTGTACACCGCCCGGCTGTTGGCCGGCGTCGGCAAAGGCATGTCCTACACGGTGGCTCCGGTGTTTCTAGGAGAAATAGCTGGCGTCCGTATCCGCGGCGCTCTGAGCAGCGTGTTTTGCCTGCAGCTCCACGGCGGTTTCTTGTTGGAAGCCGTCGTCGGCCCGTTGGTCTCGTATCGAACCCTGAACGTCGTGTCGGCCTTCTTCCCGGCGGTGTTCCTTTTTTTGGTGTTCTGGATACCGGAATCACCTTATTATCTGTTGAAGAAAAGTCGCCAATCCGAGGCGGCCCAGTGCCTGCGGTGGTTCCGGTGCGATCGAGGGGACACACATGCCGAACTGCAGCAGATGGAGATCAGCGTGAAGAGAGAAATGGAGAACAAGTCGACGTTCGGCGAACTGTTTTCGAGCCGCAAAGACCTCGGCGCGCTCATGGTGGTAGTAATGGCGTGCTTCAGTCAGAGAGCTGGCGGCATCAGCTGCATACTCGCATACTCGTCCATCATACTTCCCGAACCCTCACCGATCGTTGGCAAGTCCTGGTACATAATGCTGTTCGCGGTAACGTTGGTAGGCGTAAATTTCGTGGGCGCGGCTTTGGTCGACAAGGTCGGCAGAAAACCACTGTTAATCGTATCGCAGTTTGGTATGGGTACGGTTACGTTTGTTTTTTCGCTCTACTTCTACTTAAGTCGAAACTCGGACGTATCTTTATTCAACTGGATCCCATACTTATGCCACACATCGTTCTCTGTTTTCTTTTCCGTAGGCGTCGGATTCATTCCGGTGGTATTCTTAGGTGAACTGTTTCCAGTAAACATTCGTTCACACTGCTCGGCCATCGCTTCCATAACGCTGGCGGTTTCCTCTTTCATCACCAATAAAATGTTCTTGCTCGTCTCCCGCACGTTCGGATACCACGTTATGTTCGGTATTTTCACGATTATAAATTTCTCCGGTGCCGTTTATTCCTACAGATACGCCATCGAAACCAAGGGAAAAACTTTTCTAGAAATTCAAGAGCTTCTTGAAGATTGCGTCAGAAGCCGCAAAACGCCTAAAGACAACCAAATGTCAATATGATATTTGTATGATAAATACTCCAAAAGTTGTTTAAACGCGCTATTTATTTTATTAAGCCCAGTAGATATGTTTTATATCCAACGTAATGTTATACGAGTCGAGCGTTATCGTTATGATTGAAGTGATGTAATTAACTTATACGATTTTATTATATGCGTCATAATAGTCTATCATTTGAGTTCGTTTTCATTGAAATTGAAATTGAAAAAATTTTTTTTTTTATATATATATGTGTAAAATGCTATTAAAACTATTAATTTTATTTTAAACGTATAGTGTTCGTATTATCATAGAAATCAATATAACCTTTTTGGACCTATTAAAAACTGTTGAATTGTGACCAGTTTTTTGTTTACGTTCGTAAAGGACTGCAATCGTGAAAACTGGCATAAATGTATTAGTTTTTTTTTTTTTGGTGCATTTAATTTTAAATTTTTACAATACTTTTTTTTCTCTTCAGTAATCCGTGGAAAAAGATACAGTACGAAAATATTTTTTAATTTAAGAGTACATCAATTAATGTAGTTATTTATAACTAATCACAGAAAGCCATTGATGTATTTGTGTAATTTATAAAGAAAACAATGAATATCTGCCAACATTCATAATATGAAATTGGTACCTTATGTTTTATAAACTAACTTAAGTGGGTAAGGTATAATTTGCAAACACTGTAACTAGAAATTTGTTATACGAGTAATTTGTTGCGTTTATGAATAGATTAAAAAATAAATATATTAGTTATTAATAAATATTATAGCTGATTAAGTTTATAAAGATAAATTAAAACGTTAAAAATATATACTATTTTCTTTATCTCGGTTGTAAAAAATAAATTTACAAAAAAAAGAAAGAATTGTTTATTATTATTAAAAAAAAAGTCAATTTATAATCTATAGGAATATAATTAATATTTACTTGATAATTATTATGTGGAAGACGTCCTTTTTCTGTCCAACATGTCCAGATAAATAATTGAAATTCGTTATGTGAAAACTATTGAATTAAAACTATTATTTGCGTAATGAACAATCGCGATTCAATGAAATAATAAAAACAAATCATTTCCTGTTCACAAACCGTAGCAGAAAGATTTGACTTGTATCATTATAATACGTCGTGTTTTATATATTTAAATTAAACCATATAAAATTGTAAATTTATATTGTTAAATAGTTGGTTGTCTATAACATATGATTTAAATGAAATTGATTTTATTCAAATCAAATTTCGTTTACAACATTAATAATTATTCTAATTATTAGACGTATCACAATGCGTCTGTTAAACGTATTACATCATAAACTTACTTGGCACTTAAGTTTACAAGTGCCTTGATATTTAATTATTTAATTGCAGTTTAAACCTCTCATCGACCGACAAAAAACTGATCGTGTTGTCTTACAAAAATGTTTTCTGCATTTCAATTATCCACAGTAGATGTTAACGTTTCATATATGCGTGGATTATTGTATGTTATTTTTGGATAAATATAAAAAATGAAAAGAAAAATGTTCAAAAAGGGTGTTTTACGGCAAATACTTGTCACGATTACGGGTGAGTTTCTATGACGTTAAAACTGAGTCAAATTTATCTAAACACGTCCGAGAATCGCTTTATTTTATCGGTTTCATAATTTACTTTCAGTCGGAATAAAAAAAAAGTTTGAATTTACACTCGAAATCGATGATCGTGGTTATTTTAGTTTTCATTTTTTTAATGCTAAATACTACGTAAACTATGTTATACTGTAATAACCTTTATGCAATGCAACTGATCTTACTAATTTTAACCAAAACGATCCCCGATTTTGGGTATTTCTTTAAGATTACGAATAACTTAAAATACATTATTTTTTTTTAGTACCCGACTTTCATTAATCCGCAGACATATTACGAATGACGATAAACTTTATCGCCATCACGTATTTTGTCCTGTATGACGAGTATTTTTCATTTTTTTTTTTTTTTGGTAAGTTCTCGTTTAAAATAAGGCACACAATAACGATAGTTTAAATTTGAAAAAAAGTAAAATATGTTTCGCCACCCCCTTTAACAAATTTCTGCGGACGCCTTTGAGAGCAACTCAAATCAAACGTTATAATAACACTACCCACTTTTTTTTTTTTTTTTCGGTTTCGCGCGAACGTTGTAGAATAATAATAGTTATTCTAATCTCGTTACAGCCACGTTTTCCATATTCATCGGCGGCATGTGCATGGGATGGCCGTGTTCGGTCGTGGAGAAATTCGTCAGGCGCGAAGCCGACGTGGACGCGGACGCGGACCAAATCTCGTGGATCGTGTCCTCGATGGACCTGGGAAACGTGGTCAGCCCGCTGTTCGCGGGACACCTGATGGACAGGGTGGGACGGCGGCCCTGCGTGATAGCCCTCGGGCCGCTCTTTGCCGCCGCGTGGCTGTTGACGCTGTGCGTGCCGAACTTCTGGTCCCTGTGCGCGGCTCGGCTGCTGGCGGGCGTGGCGAAGGGCGTCTCGTACACGGTGGTGCCGGTGTACCTGGGCGAAATCGCCGGCGCAGGGATCCGCGGAGCGCTGAGCAGCGTGTTCTGCGTGCAGCTGTACGCCGGAACGCTGCTGGAAGTCGTGGTCGGCCCGCTGGTCTCGTACCGCGTGCTGAACGCCGCGTCCGCCGTGCCCGCGGTCGCGTTCGCCCTCGCGGTCATTCGGGCCGTCCCCGAGTCGCCGCATTATCTGCTGAAAGCGAACCGACCGCGCGAGGCTGGCGACCGGCTACGGTGGTTCCGGCACGGAGACGAGCGGGCGGACGTGGACGCGGAGCTCCGGGAAACGGAGACGAGCGTGCGGGAAGAGACGGAAAACCGCGCCGCTTTCCTCGAAACGTTCACCGCGGGCGGCTGCGGGAACCTGAAGGCGCTCGCGACGGTGCTCGTGCCGTGCGTGGCCCAACGAGCCGGCGGCATGAGCTGCCTGCTGGTGTACTCGACGTTTTTCCTCCCGGACCCCGCGCCGGTCATGGCCAAGTCCGGTTACACGACGCTCTTCTTCGCGTCGGTCGTCCTGTTCAGTTTCGCCGGCACGGCGCTGGTCGACCGACTGGGCCGAAGACCGCTGCTGGTGCTGTCCGAGGCGGCCACGGGAACCATCACGCTGATCCTGGCGGCGTACTACTACGCGGCCGGGCGCGTGGACGTGTCCCGGTTCGCGTGGCTTCCGTACCTGTGTCACGCGTCGTTCTCCGTCGCGTTCGCCGCGGGGGTGGCGTTCATCCCGGTCGTGCTGCTTGGCGAGATGTTCCCGGTCAACGTGCGTTCCCACTGTTCGGCCGTCGTCTCCGTCGCGCTGGCGAGCTGTTCGTTCGTCGCCAACAAAACGTTTCTGCTCGTCTCGCGCCGGTACGGTTATCACGCCGCGTTCGTCGTATTCACGGTCATCAACTATTCCAGCGCCGTTTTTTCGTACGTGTACACCGTTGAGACGAAGGGCAAGACCTTCACGGAAATCCAAGAAATGCTACGGCCGGACGACCGCGATAAATCGGCGCAAGGTCTGAAATCGTTGCAGACCAAACAACAGGGGCGGCGCGATTCCGGAGAAAAATCCACGGAGGGAAAAAAATAATATTTTTTTTTTGTACACGACCATAAAGTTGTACACGCGTTCGTCGTATTTCATAAGCGAAGTATAAAACTGATGGTGTAAAAACGTGTTCAAACTTTCACCCTAACCCTCCCCCCAAAAAAAAAAAACATACCTCTGGAGCCGCCCCTGCCAAATATACTAAACGCAAACGTCGTAACACAATCGACGCGATGCGCCTTGCGTTGAATGTATAATTTTTTTTTTCAAAAATACGTGAATTGACGGCAACCGAACGAATTTCTTCGATATGCAAGTCTAACATTAAGTGGATCGTTGAATTTTATCGTTTGGAATAATTTGTATGTTATTCACAAAATGGCTATAATATAACTGCAATTATTTAAACGAATATGAAATACAGCTAATGTTGATTTATTATAACAATAATAATGGACGTTCAACACGTTTTTATTGTGATTTTACACTGAAAATCAATCGTTACTAGTATATTATTCGATTATTTATTATGTTGGTGATTTTATAAGATTTTAACTATTTCAAGTGAATCCTTCATATTTCAAAAAATCACTTTTGGTTTGACATTATAATAATGTATGTCTAACGCATTCGTTAAATATTTTTTAAACACGCGGATAGAGAAAAAAAAATTATTCTGACCTAAAGACTCTTTTTCAAAAACGGTAACTCTGAATCACCTTTCGCAATCTTTTTTTTTTGTTACCTACACTCGTTACGAACATATTTTTTGCGATGTCACTGTTTTACCCACGGTTGGCTATAATAACTGTTGTATTCAACGGCGAAACCACGGAAACGCCAATATATTATTGACAAGTTTGTTTCGCGAGAAAATTTACGTGTAGATAAACGTCATTCAAATGTAGACACACACTACACGCTTGCACATTTCACTTAACTAGATAACTGTTATTGTCGTTAGTTTATTAAGTTGTTTCCTGTACATTATCACCATACCGGACACGTGACGACGAAAGAACTCGCGATACCAAAAGTAAATATCAATTATAATATAAATGCCAGCTTTCTCGAGGAAATACGCGTAGGTTACCTAATTGTTTTGGTCGGCCGTAGCTGAGAAACGTGTGATTTCACGATCGTTGTCAACGACGTAACATGATGACCAGTGACAATCGCAGAAACGGAAAATGCCTCCCCTGCGGATCACCACCACCATCCCCGCAGTCGTGGCGCCAACCCAGCAGACACGTTTTCCGTTCGTTGCGTCGCCGCGGCATTCACAATCAAAGCTCCTCGGAATCTTATCAGAGCAAACTGAGCAGAAAGTAAATATGCTCGTGATAGTATACGTATAATCGCATTTCCCGAGCTAAATCCCCCGTGGCTCTGCATTATAAGATAATATTATGCGTTTTAAAATTTCCTAAAAATTATTCATCGTGTTTGAAGCATATTTTTCCGCTTAAATTCAAATGGTATGTGCACTGTGAGATCGGGAATAGGACAATACATAGGTACAATCGAAATAAATCGTAAAAGAAACTCATGTTAAATATATATATGGATCTTCGAAAAAAGAAAAAGATAATGTGACGTAGATTAACCAAATGCATTCCACAGTAAGAAACCTTAGTTTCAGATACGAAATAGTGGATAGTGCTGAACTTTTATGCAACGAATCCATGGATATTAGTGTAACTATAATATCGTAAAGAAAAAATAAAACTGTTTACGTATTAACACGCATAAAAGAAGCCCCGACGTTCTCATCGATTTGAATCGTGTTTTTGGTAAAAATAAGCACGAGAAGTTTCATTTTATCAAAAAAAAAATGTTCGATTTCTTTTACGCGTACGCAATGCAAAAGAAAAATGTTGTTTTAACATATTGTCCTATACACACAGCGCGCGTAGAATCGTCGATTCCAATATCAATCGAAATGGTCATCTGAATTTACCTGTAAAGTAAACGCGGACTTTTTAACTAGCGTTTACGTCAACCTTTGTGAAATGTCGATAAACACTGTACTTCTTATTGCACATAAACAAAATATTGTGGTCGATTGATTTACAAAACCGATCTATCAATATTGTAAAGCACCGGCAGCGGCGACTCCGGATCATCGCCTCCGCCGGCTCCGTCGCCACCATACTACGTCCACCCGTTGTTCGGACCGGCGTGCTGCCGATCGCGTGCCAACAACGTGGTGCTCGTTCACGGGCTGTACCATATACCGGTAAACTGTGACCGGCTGTTCAATCTGTTCTGTCTGTACGGGAACGTGACAACCGTAAAGATCCTGAGAGACGACAAGGCGCTGGTCGAGCTGGAGGACGTGGAGGCGGCTAGGAGATGCGTGTCCAACTTGCACTTGCTGCCCCTGGACGCTTCGAACAAGATGAAAGTCAAGTGAGTCGATCACAGACTAATCCTCCGATTTTGGACGGCAGTTTGTCGTGCCCCTTCAAGTTTACTTCACCTCGTGGTCTGATACTGCAGGGAAACGATCTCTTGGTCGATTTTCAAAATGTGATTTTTAAAATTCGTGAACAATAGCCACAATTTAAATTTTACGTGGTAAACGTAGAACGTTTTGTTGAACGCATAAAAACAATATTATCGTTCACGTAAACGAACCATCGACCTGCCGTATGATATCAATCCTTGCGCGCAACAAACGGTTAGATAACATTTAGGCGTGAATAATGGTTTTTTGACGATATTATATGTTCGAGAAAACGAAAATTTATCCTTTTTTTTTTCCGCATTCTCGCCTACGTGTTTGTGTCGTTGTATTATTGTAATCGATGATGAAAATTACAGATATTCCAAACATTCAATGATTCATGAACAACTGTCGCCACTCAAGTTGGCGGACGGCACACCCACTCAAAAAATTTACTTGGCCAGCAGACTGAACCGATTTTCAAGGAAAGGGAAGTCTTACGGTTTGGACAGACGTCGCATCGCGGCCCCGTCTAAAGTAACTGGTTTTTAAAAATTTTTTACGATTTTCCTAGACAATATGTTCACAATATCGTTCGTTTTGTAGATATTACATTTTTTCAACGCGCCGACCGACGTGTGCGGTCCGGTGATCCACAAATCCATATCGAAAGCTCTTGGTACCGCGGAGGCCATAAACTCCATAATTATACGTACGAATCTACACGTTATCAGAAACGAAAACAAAAAAACTATTTTCATTGTGTGGCTTGTCGCTTTTTCAGTGCCCAAAAAACCCGGAGCGAAATGTTCGACGGGTTTGATTGAGATGAACAGTATTGGTTTAGCCGTGAAGGCAATTCTGATGGCCAATCACCTGATGATAAAGTCAACAAGTATGAAACTATTATAACGAGATACGTGGGATGTTTTGCCATAATTTTAACTTTGAGAATATTAATGTAAAGTACAATGTGTATTAATAGACTTTTTATGACTTTATCTGAGATCCTGAAGTTCAGACATTGGACGATTATAAGTATCGAAAAAATAGTTATATCATAATCGTATTATAGATGGACTAGTTTATAAGATCAACAGCATTATTTAAAAGAAGCTGCAGTTGAGTCATCTAATTTCGTGAAACGCACTATAACCTCGTGAAGCGGTGGTATTCAAACGGGTGTCGACCCAAATTCGGGTCGCGATAAGTCTTCTGTTTATAATTTTAAAAAATCCGTATTGATTCGTGTGATGTATATAAATTATAGTAAATTATTTGATATGACATCAAAAGATTTATTTGAAGATTCAAAATGGATTCTTACTCTGGCATAGATACTTAGCAGACATTTTCAATTTACCCAACGACTTAAGGGGAAAAATCCCATAAATTTTTCTTCTCGCTCAAACAGATTGGTTAAGTATACCCTCATAGTTAAAACTTTGTATCCCTGAAGAATGTTTTAAAAATGTTCGTTTATTATTCAGTTAATTACAACAGTTTAAAAATCAAAATTTTGCGTTTAAATAGTTCTTTAACACTAGTTGAGGATTCGTGGTTAGTAAGTCAGTATCATTGGTCGGGTTTTGAAAATCAATTTTTTCCAATGTGTTATTGGGTTTAAAATTATTGACCATCGTTGTTTGAAAATTAAATTTTTTCTTCAACTCTTTCGGATACCCCTTAAATTTGTCCGCGCGGGGTACGTGGTTTACGACTCACAGGATTGGTCATGAGTCATGACCAATCCTGACGATGACTCTAACCTAACCTAACCATGACTCATGACGTTAGGTTGTAACGTTTTTAAGTCGCGATCATCACGCGCTGTCGCGCGGGGCAAAATCAAATAATTATTGATCGTTCGCAGGATCTCGGTTTCCGTTTTTGACGAAACTGTGTTTCTCCACGTGGTCGGAAATCCACCGTCCGTCCTCGGCCGCCGCCCCGGTCGTTCGGTTGAGCTCGACGCCGCGCAACCCGTGGATGCTGCACAACTCCGAGCACGCGGTGCCCACGGCCGAGTTCCCGGTGGCGGGCACCACCGCGGTGACGATAACCGGTGACGGCGACGATGGCGGCGACAACGACAGGCCGTCGTGGACGCTGTGGACGATAGGGCCCGCCGAACCGTCGCGGACAGCTGCTGCTGCGCCCGTCGAAACGTGGAATTCGCCGGTAAAAATTAAAAAAATAGTGTTCGGTGGTAAACTTGCTCGTGATAGAGAATTCGGCGAATCGTCTAACACGAACAGGTTCTAATTGAAAAATTTTCCGCTCGATTTTCGTAACCGTGTTTGTGTTTGGAGTACGATTCAATCGTGAAATATTTCACGCGAAGTATACATTTTGTTTTTTAATCACAATACGGTGGAAATGCGGTGTAACGACGCGTTTTTCGATAAAACCATTTAGCCGTCATCGATTTCACACGTCACTGTGCACGTGCCTATGTATAACGTACGGGAACGTGTGTAGTTCTCGCGATGTATAATATTAGTTACTCTACTTACCATGACAGATGCTACACGGGGTAGTTCAACGATTTAGCAACTATGTGAGGTGAATTATAAGACGAATCCTACGCCGTAACTAACGCGGGAACAAGCTTATTTCACGCTATCACCACCACAGACCACGTCTACAAGACATTATTAATAATATAATTTTTTAAATAAATTAAACAAACGCATTCGAACAAGTTATCCGTTCGTGCATAGTGTTACGTCGTAAAACGATTCCGAAATATTGAATTGTACCTACCGCGAACGAATCCGAAAAACACGAAAACCGCTAGTTTTTTTTACATGGAATTTATTTCAAACTTTTTTTCTATGTACCCGATACATTTATTGTTAGACGGACGCCTCGACGGCTTCGACCGCGGAGCTCCTACGGCCGGAGTCACTGGCGGTCGTCACCGTGGACTCGGACGAGGCGCTCATCGGACTGCTCAGACGTCGTTTGTGCGCGGTCAACAGTCAGGGCGACGTGTTGCGAGAGTCGCCGGGACGGACGGGCGCGGGCGTGGACTCGGCGGCGGCGGCAGCCGACTCCGCTCCGAACCGGCCGGGGCCGCTGGGAGACGCGTGACGAACGCCGCTTCGTACACCTGAAATACAGATAAAAACGATTGTTTTTTTGTTCCATCATTATTATTTCGTCTTGTTTTTGAGATTCCGAACGAAGCGAGAAAGCCGTCGATGGTTTTACAAAGATTTTCGTATTATTTTAGTTTTTCGTGGCATATAGCGCCGATCTTCGAACGGTCGATACGTAAAGACCCACCCAGGTAATGAGGTAAACCTAGGTGCGTTTTATCAAAATTTTTAATCACTGAATTTAGCCAAAATCGTGACAGTGTTCGACAGTTTCAAACGTCAGTTCGTTAAAATACTTTGACCGTCGTTTCAACGAAATGATTTCGTTCTGTTCAAAAAGTATGTGTTACTTACAGTTTCGTTTGATTAAAATCTCGAATTGGTTCGTAAAGCACGATTTCGATGAATTATATATAGTATATAGTTCGTTGATATATAGTATATAGTTCGTTGGTGGTGTATTATGTTCGGATACTGCATGGAATCGTTATAATATTCTTTACCGCTGCTGTATTTGTGGCGCTATCAAGTGGTTTATATCCGTAACATTTTTTCGGTTGTATGACCAATAGACTTCACTCGAATGTCATGGTACTTTAACGTGATTACTATATAAAAGTCGACAGATTAAATTTTATTGCATGTCCTATGAGTACGAAAAAAAAAAAATTTAAAATAATGTCCCGCTGGTAGAGCAGGTACTGTTAGGATGTTTAGTGAACATCGTTGAAGTTAAATAATGTCTATATAATAACACTGTGTAGGACGTAAGTGTATTGAATACGTAAGCAATATATTATTCTATATTTTCTTACAAAAATCACATTAAAATTTCTATATTTGACTGAAAAGTATTATATTCCTTCAAATAAATCGTGTACAAACGTCAATAAACCTGAATGTTATTTTGCAGGAGTTTTAAAATAGATAACAAAATAACAACGTTGTTTAAACGGCTATGAAGCATAATATTATGCGACAGTATAATTTTAAGCCTGCTTCAATGTGTCGAGTCTTCAAATTGAAAATTACATACTCGAAAACTAAAAGGTTCTAAACTATTCATCAAAAAACTATCGAAATATTTTAAATTTTTAGTGAAAAACGAATTTAACTCTCTCTGATTATTTGTGAACGTGTTTTAATTTGAGGCATTTATTTGTTTTTTTTCAAATTCTTTATTACAACGCAAAAAAAAAATTGATTTTCATTAAAGGCTTCAAATAAAGTTTATTATAATTTGGATTATATAATGTAATGATATTGATACAACTACTCGGAAAAGTGGTAGCAAAAAAAAAAAAAAAATCTGACGAATAAACCAGTGCATCATATTCCAAAATATAACATGAATTATGGTGTTTGTTAAATTGTTTTTTTGTACAAATTTTAGTTGTTGATTATTTTTTTTTTTTCTTAGCAGCTCTTGTGTATGGATAAGTTATTTATTGCGAATTCATTTTAACATATTTTAATCGAGTAATATATAATCATTTTTAAGTCAGCATTTTTCGCGGTTACTGCATGCGCCCCAAAACGCTGACTGGAGCGATACAGGCAGATCTGATTTATGATGACCATCTTCATGTTATTTTAGCGTGTATACAAACGAGACGTCAAAAAAAAAAAAACGCCATTAAAATTATCCAGGGTTCGTGTGTCGAGAAGCAATCGTTTGGCATCGTTACGCTTGTCGCAAGAAACATTTTTTTTTTTTGATTTGCACCGTTTATAAAATAAAGAAATAATCAACTTTTAAGTAATACCTGCATTTTTTTCAATCATTTCTCCCGACGAATCCGTACAGATACCGCGCGGTTACCTTTCTGTATACCGTTTGTAAAACGAAATCATGATTTTGACGTTCCGGTCTGTAGTAGGATTTCCGTACCCCCGCGTGATTGACCTCGTTTCAGAGCTCGAATATGTTTATACTATACGTTAAAAACGGTTCGTTCAAAACGCTTAAATTCTACAGCGAAAATCACGATAAACTGTATAAGGTAGTAGGTATATCGAATCGAAGTCAGTTAGGAAATTTAATTCGCGTCGTAAAGTCCTCCGTATCAATTAGGTGTACGCGCGTATAATGTTTCCCCGCTTCGTCCGCGCTTTTTAGAATAATAACGATTGTAATACATCGTTCCACGAAAACTCGTACAAGTATATTGTACCTACACAATAAAATCACAATATTGTTTTTTTAATATTGGAATTCCGCACATTTACACTTTTTTCTCGTTTCACTGCGTACAGGAAACAACAGGTGCGTCTTAAGACGAAACTCAACTGAGTCGAGCGCTCGCAGGGTCCTTAACGAGTTTTCCAGCAATCCCTCGAGAACCACCCATATAATTATTATTATAATTGTACCGAGTTTTGCTGCAGATCCCGACGTTAAGAGTATGCATATTATGCTAATGCGTACGTGCCTATAACTATTTCACAGTAGATATTAATAAATTTATTATTGTACGGCATGGAGCCGGCAAAAGGTGTAAAGGTTTTAATATTTACTCGTGTTTCACCGTAAAACCTAGTGCATCCAAAGAGTAAACAGATATTTCGTCATATATCGGTTAAGTTGTTATACAAACTACGCGTTTAATAAAATACAGTGAATTAAATTTGATGTTTTGACCACCAATGCATCTCGAGAAAAACTGCATGTGCGGTCGAAATTTATAAGAAGAAACAATAGTGGTTTTAATTAAAAAAAAAAAAAAAAACCCGTTAGTTTGAAAAATATGAAAATTACATTGGAAAATAACCAGGATAAAATAAAGAAACGCGTTTTCTTTTTGTATTCGGTCGAAATTTCTGTCGTTCTAGTTAAAAAAAACCCCCCGCGTTTGTTAGAAATTGGTTAAAACAGTCAAAAATGGTTTGATTCTTCGATTTTAACAGCATTAAGAAATTTTTTAACGAAAATTCCAAAAAAAAAACAAAATTCAAAACCATTGAGTAAAGAGTAAGATACTTATATCTGATACCTATTTTTGGTTTTTTTTTTTTGTTAAAATATTTCTTAACGCTGTTAAAATCGAAGAACCAAACAAATTTTGACTGTTTTAATCAATTTCTAACCAACGAAATCGTTTATTTTTATACAAAATAACAAGAATGACCGACAATTTTAGAAAAGTTCACCATATCCGAAGAATACAAAAGTATTTACGCCATGTGAACAAATTTAAAATCATTTGAACAACAAATCTTTTGTTGAGGTATTATAATTAAAGTGCCAAATCCACAACAGTTCGTAAAAACGTCATAATTTTATCACATTTACAGCGTCTTCTAGTGTATAAAGGTCTCTACAATCAAAACTATATGACGTGATATAGAAAAAGAAGAGTGATAAATAGAAATTTTCGGAATATTTATAGGTAGTAAAATTAATGTTGTAAAAACCTGTGTAACATAAGAAGATACATAATTAAATCTTTTATCGTTAGGTACCTGACGACCGTTTGGTTTATGATATCACATTTATTTGATTAAATAATTTTTAATTTGATTAAATGTATTTATCAAACAATGCTATTGACTGTCTTGAGCTGCTTTCGAAAACCTCTATATATACATGTTCCATTAAGACTCAGCAAATCTGGTGTTACGTTCGACATTTCGCTGCACCGTAAAAACTACGTATCAGCAACTGAGTCCACCTAATTGAAAAAATGTGTACGTTTGTTCAAAACGAAACAGACGTTTTCGGAAAAACTGATACTTCCGTTGATATTTTCGGTAACTACTTTGAATCGTACACCAAATAAGAAACAATACACTATGTTTTCAAACCAAAATACAAGACCTGAAAATCAATAAAAAAGAACCAAATAAAAAAGCTAGCCGAAATAAAACGTATTCGATCTTTTGCAATCACTCATAAACAGAATGTTAATCTGTCGATCAATATTGGTGAATTATCGATTTTGACGACGTCTAACACCATGAAATCACCTCGAACAATAATTATCGTTTAATATTGATTAATTTACAGTAGGTATAGATTTTTACGAAATCATTTTTTATGAAAATATTACGCGGTATTGTAGCGTTGTAATAATTTTTTTTTTTTGTTTCGTAAATGTCGACATCTCTGTAATAAAATCGGCATATTAAATCAAAAACATTACGTAAAAACAAAATATATAACACGAATCACGATTCGCAGACAATTTTCATAATACGCTTATGCTGTTCGTTCCTGACCCGATGAACGTTTCGAGTGGACGGTTCTAGCGAGAAACTTTATTACAATATTATATCAATTATGACGACTCCGGTCGACGTCTGTTTCTCACCGGATTCGTTCGGTTAATGTATTACCGTCACGTCAAGTCCATTATTAAAATCATTTCGACGAAGATCGGCGAGAATGGCGAAACTTTCGATGACCTTTTGTGACCGCCGACATTCCAAAAGTGATTAAAAGTCCTTTTGAATTCGGCCGTCGATAATGACGCGCAGACTCGGGTCTCGGGTGGATAAAACATAAAAAAAAATGTAGAAAAAAAATAAAAACCCCGTTATCCCGATTTTTGTGATTATGCGTGTGCGACGGTTATTATCTATGACGAGCGTAAAAAAAAAAAAATAAATAAAAAACGTTTTGAAAACTTTCCGCAATCAGTCACGGCGGTGGGGCGACGGATTTACCCCCCCGTAGGTAACCGCATAATCCGATGCAAACGAGGTCACGACGACGACGATGACGACGACGACGACGAGGTATTTACGCGGAAATAATAATATTGTGATCGGCGGCGAGATATCTCCATCGATAAATCTCACATGAAAAATGTCGAACAAATTTATTAAAATAATATTTCACTCGTCGCGTGCGTAATCCTTTTCTAATTTTCCACTTACCCGTCGGTAACTTTTTTATTTTTGTTATTATTCGACGAACGGTGAAAAAACTTCCGTCACTGAATCACACGCGCGTTGCAGGTGATATGATAATAATGTATAACATTCGGACGCCCCCCTCGTATGCTCTCAGCATATAAATATTGTGCGGTATCCGCGATTGCATCCCCAATTGGTTCATAATTCATCCCCTTGTCAAAACGTAGATACGGGCCATATAACATCACGCCAGCCCCCAAACGCCGCGGGTTCCGTCACTTCGAAATTTATCGATTTGGAAAATTTGAATATCGATCGACACGTTTCTGACTGCGTCAGTGAAAGTACGTGTTGTTTTTACAATACGTTTTTTTTTTCTGTGATCACTTTTCCTTGCAGAAAGAATGCTTCGATTTGAACGTACGGTACCTCAAAATATAGGTAATTGATCGGAAACAGAACTTTATACGAAGTGTTTTTAGAAAATTTGATTATTATTGGAGTTATGAGCGTTATAAACGTTCGAATTTTCGAAATTGCTTCGTTCCACTTGAAATTTATACACGCCATTAAAGAGAGTTTGACGAGCTTACTGTTGAAATTTCAACCGATTTTGATAATATTTAAGGGAGTTCAAAAATAAAGATCGGAACAAGCTAAAACTTTTAAATTATGCTAAAATAGGAATGATACAAATTTGATAAAAGTTTCAACTGATTTCGAAAATTCTTATAGTTTAATATGTTTTTACGTACGTATTCAGGAGTCTGGACGACTGAGCTCGCTCAGAATCGTATTTCCAAAGGCAATGATTTTTCATTGCTTTCAGATGTAAAACAACGCGTTTAAAACACATTTTCCAAACTGGCGACCCACCCAAAGCGTAGTCGCTACTTCGTCAAACTATCCGCGCGACCTTGAGTGATCCCGGCTTTCTTTAAAAAATATTTTTGCTAATTTTTTTTGTGAAAACTGGAAAATCGATTTGATTTTTCATTTCAACGGTTTTCACGAAAACGCAGAAAAAATAATGAAACGTTTTTTATCATCGTGACATAATTTACGGATCATCTTACATTAATTATACTGGGTTTCTCGATTATGCAATTAAATATTGTACGAAAAAAGTGTTCTAAAAGAACGTTCATAAATAATGTAGGTCCAAGTAAAAGCTTTTATAATATTATTTTAATGTGTAAAAAATATTTGAGTTAGAATTTAAAAAACAATACCTAGTTTGTTAAACTATAAAAATGTATATACCTAGAGTGGTTGTATTATGATTATGTTTAGTTTTATCGCAAACATTCTATACAAACGTGTTTAAAATAATTACCAATCAAAACAACTTGTATTGAAAAATAAATGCAAATTAATGAACCTAAAAATAGAGCTTAGACCATCATGAAAATGTAAAGTAGGAAAAAAAAATTTTTAAAAACAAGGTACTAAAGAAACCAACTTAAACTAATTTTTTCTTGCAAAGCAACTAATATAGGAACATACTATTACATAATTAAATTATATTTTATCATTTTATATTTCTTTAATTATAACGATTCAAATCGTACACTTATAACAAATTATATATTGTTCTTTAATTTTTTCGGGAAAGGTAAACCAATATAGAAAGTGAACATTTGAAATAAAATATTCATCGTTATTGGATTTACTGGCACTGCAATAAAACATTTAGCATCACTTTTTATATCGTTGACGATTTCACCGTTTAATTTATAACATTATTAAAAAATGTTATTTTAGGTTTTTTTTTTTTAATAGGTACCTCAAATGATTTAATTTCAAGTCGGTAATTATTTGCCCAGTTGGTATTGCTTTCTCGTAAAAATTATGCGATTGATTTGATCGTAAGACCATAATATTACGACTGTTAATCTGGCTTTAAGAAGATTAAAAAAAAATCGATCACATTCCTTTTGAACCCGATCACGTTTTTGTATTTATAGCGTCTGTCGTTAAATTGTTTTTTGGTTTTTGCGTGTTGATTATTTTAATCATGGTTAAAAAAAGTACAAAATTACCGTCAGATCGATACGTTTTGAAAACCAAGCGCGCTAGATTTACCTACACAGAAACCGGTATGGTTTTTTTGGTAACCGATTCTGATGCTTATCGAGTTTTCGTCATCTTAGTAAACGAATATGTCACGCGATATTGATCCGTTCGACGATGAACCTGGCCGAACAGTGTACAAATAGTTAAAATAGTCATGGTAAGTAAGTTGAGTAATAACTACACAAGTTTGATCCAAAACGATATCGTATTATTAAACTTCGGTAAAACCTCATCTTTTTTCCTACAAAACAAAAATCACACGGACCATATTATTGTGTTTTTTTCGTTCTACGACCGCGGTGGAAGAACGCGCGCGTAGGCGACGAAGGATTAAGAAAAAATAATTAGAAACCCGTAGTTAATTAAAGTTTTTTGGCTCCTCAACTGATTGACGAAAAAAAAACCTTCGAGACGGCGGAAAAACTTCGGGCAAATATTGTTTTATTGTAAGCCCCAGGAGTTTCGGAGTCGCGAGGCTGCGGGCTGGGAAGAACAATTTGTCTGCGTGTGGAAAAAATTGATTCGCGTCGAAAAGAAAAGAAAAATAATTATGAATGCTCGAACGGAACGCAAAATGCAATTCCTTTTAATAATAATTACATGCCAAACTCATTGGCGTTTTAAATTAAATTCAATTTTGTTCGTTGTTTTCTGACTAACTACGTGCTACGTCCGTGTAAATTTACTATTTTATTTTATTCATCGTCAGACGATTAAGAAATCTTTTGACGTGATTCTCGCTGAGATAAGTGAACGGTATTTTATAAAATAAAGTCATCTATACTTAACTCGAAAATATTTTCTATACGCGCGTTTTTTTTAAAGAATTTGTTTCCTTTTTTTTTACTATTTATATCGTTGAACCCGATTTGAACCCTAACCTCAGCGTGTCGCGTATTACGCCATTCTCTGTTTCGTGTTGTTTCAATCCGACTAAAATCCTGAGATACAAATAATGATATTATAAACTACGAACGGTGTAATCTGATATAAAATGTGTCCTACCTATTTTTTTCACAAACGCATTTGCTATGCCGTTTTCAATAACGTCAAATGGTTCGATATTGAAAACGAACCGTACGGTTTTGAAGTCAATACATTCCTTACATTCGTTTGTAACAAAAAACGCACGCGTTTCAAGAGTCTGTTATAAAATTTTTTAATTACGTCCATCACGTCAATTTTATTAGCCTCCATTTACGGTCAAATCAATGAGGGAAAAAAAAAAATCTTTAAAGACATGGGATGTAAAATCCGCAGTGCCAATTTTTTGCATCGTTTTATGCCAGCTCTATTCTTTCTGCGGTCGACTTTCTCGTATTGGGAAATCTTTATTTTAGGACTGCCCTCACTTTTTTCCGGGGTTTTTTTTTTTTTTAAATAAATCCCAAACTGGCACACTTTATGGGTTAATATATTATTGGTCGTTCGATCCTCGAACTCGCACAGTATGTAATTGCGCAAGTATGCGAAACGCCGACCGACCGACACCTCCGTTCGAAATCGTAAAAACGAAGATATTGCTCGCGGATCGGAAAACCTTTTCAGACAGCGAACCGCATGAAATATTTATTTATGTTACACCGAGGACGTAAAATTGTGACACGAAACGAACACGCACGACAAACTCGCTGTGTGTGAAGATCGCGAAGGTTTTATGAAAGCGCGGGGAGAACGAATAAACGTCCGCCGCGTGGCCCGCGACACTCGTATAATATTGTAAGAAAATACGTTTTCGTACCACGAATCGGAAAGCAATAAAAAAAAAAAAATACAATCAGGTAGAGAAAATCGGTGATCTCTTGTGCTCGCTGCCCGGACGGTTTTTCGTCAAATAATTTCATACCCTTATTTTAATGGTTTTTTTTTGGAACCGTTCCCGGAATATTCCGGTGCCGGGATGAATCACTCCGTCCGACCTGAAAACTACTCGCGGCTACGAAAAAATAATTTTGAAATCGGAATTCTTTTATCTAAACTGTGCCTATTTCAAGCGACCGAAATTATATAATTATTATGACGATAAACACGCAACTTTCGTGCCGGTCGTATTCGGGTGAAACGTTTGAAAGTAGGTCAATGTGGATAGGCGGACCAGTGTGAAAAACGCACCAGATCAAATTTTAAATTATTGTTTTTGTGATTTATATATATATATTATATTTTAGCTATACGCAATGTTTTTGGAGAAAAAAAAATTATACCATCCGTTTTGAAATCGTACAATCATCGGTAGTTCTTCTGTTCGTCAAAAACTGAGTTGACCCTCCGATTTCGTAAGTATTGCAGTTGATAAAAAAAAAATGTTTTTTTTTTTTTAACAAAACAGAATTATTTCACTGCAATACATCAAAATTGAGAAAATAAAGTTTGATTTTTTTGTTTCTTTCAATTATTTTTATTTAATGTACACTAAAGAAGCTCCATGCGTAATTTCAAACTTAAAAAAAAAAAATTTTTAATTTAAAAACGAATTATACATTAAAATGTATTATAATTTAAAAAAAACTATGTTACGTTTGTGAAAATTTGGCGTTGAGATTACTTGCTTAAAGTGATTTTTAAATGTGTTATGATAATTCAAAGGACCAACACTCCCCTACCTATAGGCATGCAAAACGTCCATCCTTTCAAAGGGATATTAAGTGTATAGTACAATATGGTGAATTAGACCGCCAAATAATAGGAGCTGTGCCTAGTTCTTTCAACGGTACAACGTTTCGTAAGTGTCACGAATTCGTAATGTAAAATAGTAATGGTTCAATGACAAGTTGAATAATTTAAATTCTAAAAAACAAACAGTATCGAGAAAACAATTCCTTTACAGTGCAATTTCGTTTATATAAAATTGTATTGTTCAGGTACCATTATTACCGAACGCAGATAAAAATGGATGAACGAACAATAATACGATCACATAACGTTTATCGCGTTCGTATATATTTCGTACCTATGTTATTGTTTTACTAACTTAATAATGTGTTTTGAATCCGCGGATGAAAAAACCGATTTACCCGTAAGGTCTTTCCGTAAAGATATAGCCGCGTTTTTTCGTGTGCCAAACTAATATAATAATATTTTATATTGTGAGATGCGTGAATTGATTTCGGGTATTTTAATATTGTGTAGGTATTTTTTTTAAAAACGTATTTTCGAAACGCCGACGGTATGTGATGGGATTTCTTTTTATAGCCGGTTCATACGCGATTTCCCGAAAACATACATCTTTAAATATTGTAATGTTACGTATGTACGTCACATTTTTAATATTATTTACGTCGTATAAACACGTCTGTCTATATGATGATATTATGCGTGTACGCATATCGTACAATAGGCCTAACAAAGACCGCTTTTAGACATTTGAGTTTATAATAATGTCTAGAAAAATAATTTAACGTACATATTGTTACGTTCAAATGGAAAACTCGATTGTGAGCACCGAAAGTTGTATTTGTATTCGTATTAAACTCATTCAGTTCGGTTAAGAAAGATAAAAAAATGAATAACGTTTTTGTGCCGAAGAAATCGTTTAAAACAAAATTGTTATCAACTACGTAGGAATCGGCATCGCGTTGAACAGAACTTTCTGTTGCGTGCTTAACACGGTTTTTGTATTGAATTACGAAATTTCATTGAAAAGTGTGAATATATGCTGAGGATCATATTCGAGTGTATTTACACGCAGTACGTATTTTATTTTAGTTTGGTACAGCCAAAGTTTAACTGGGATCACAATTTTATATCGAAACCGAATTCGCTTACTCTCAATGCCAATACGATTTTTTTTTAATTGAACTAATAAAAAATAATGGAATTATTACGACGTACCCAAAATAAGCATTCTATTCGCGAACGTTTTAAAACCGAACTATCCTAAACTCATATTATATCAACGTGTTGAATGTAAGTTTTCAATTATAAATACCTACAAAACTCGATAATTTTTTTTTCTCGAAAAAACGCGATCATCTCAATTCATAAATTTCGAGAAAGAATACTAAAAAAAAAAAAGTCATAAACATATTAAACCGTTATTAGTATTTATATGATTTAAAATTTTCCGCAAGAGTGCAACGAATTATTATTTTTAACAATGAATAAAATTCTACAATTATAACGTTATTGTAAGTATAAATCAGAGCATAATCATGTAAATACCTATATGTGAGTAATATATAATGATAACAATGTCTGATGACTAATTGTACACGAAAAAAAAAAAAAATTAAACCAATTTTGACTAATAGACCGACTATTTGCTGTACCTACTCAGTACTATGGTAATATAATAAAAATACTATAAAAATATATGAATAATTTCTTGAGCTCACTTTTTGAGTTTAACGACGTAAAACGAATTAGAACGTTCACTCATTGTATTTTGACAAACATAATATTTTTAAAATTATTAATTATAAAACGGTCGCACTCGGGTCAATTGCTTGTACTGTAGAAACAAATGTAAAATAAAATAATATAGTTATGGTATTTTCACATATGTAAATACTATTTTGATACTCATCCTATTCGTCACAAAATAATAAGAAAAATAGTTTTTCAGGGATCGAATACGTTGACATCCGATAAACGCAAACAATAAAGATAAGATTTATGCTCGACATCTGTTGTTTTTCATAAAAAAGTTTGATGTTTCACCAAAAATTTACACCGTGAATATAAAAAGAAAAAGAAAAAGAAATAAAACCACAGTAAAAAAATAGTATACATTTTTTCCAATCAAAGCAACACATAAACAAATATTATTATTATTACCCATTATAACATTGTTATATAAAAAATCATACTCAAATAACGAATAAACGATAATATAGGTAACGTTAAAATATTTAAAGTTCTATTTTTTACGTCTAACAAAATAATACAATAGAAAATGATCAAAAAGCAATATTTTATTGTAAGACATAATGATAAAACATTGTGGTGAAACGAAAATATCTCACTTTCTTAATTTTGTAGTTAATAGTTTAAAATAGGTATAATATAACTAATAAAAATAGTCATTGCTTTGGGATTACACAAGTGAAAACTATGGTAGTTACACTACTCGTATTATCAACTAAATTTTTTTTTTAAGATAGGTATGGCATTACTAGTAAAACCTAATGCCTCATTATTGTTTATTTTGTTCAATATTTTATATACTTCATGGTATCATGTTTACTAGTGAACTGTATCAGTTTAACCGATTTCCGGTTGGCAATTAGGTAGAGACTAGAGAGAATTTTAAACGTGTCACATATTGTTCAATTTGCGCAATATTATAGTTAATTGTCAACGATTTAATTATTTTTACAAACGTCAAAATAGATTTTATAGACTACCATAATAGTGTAATATAATGAAACTTTTTTTAAATAATTTATAACTACCTGTATAATCATTCAGGCCGAAAGAATTATATGTATATATTTTTATTTGTAACAGTTCAAATAGCTTTCATGTAGGTAGAAAATAAGAAATATTTTTTCAACATTTTTATTTCAATTTATCGTCTACCATAGATCAATTATCATGCTACAAGTATAATTTCTTTGAATAGAAAATGAATAAAAATATTTTATTGTGTTTTTGTTCGTAATTTTAAGTTCAAACAAGTATTCATTATAGCTGTGCTTTAGTCAAATAGTATACATAATTAACACTAAAATTCTAGTCGGAAAATAATGTTCGTGAAAACTGTGTATTGATACAACACACAAAATAACCATAAAAGATATATTATACATATTCTCTAGGAATTTGAAATAAACGGAATTTAATTGAATTAGTAAATTTCACTCACTCTGAGATAAAGTTTTGGATCCGCACATAGCTATATACAATTATTGTTTTGACGTAAAAGTTGTTTGCTCAAAACATTTCTAACATATTGCTATACCTAATGAATCTATTTATGCAAGTATTTTGTTTACAAACCCAGATTTTATATTTTCAAATTTTTCTGTTATTTTGTTTTGGTTTTAGCGCTAAATCGATACGATGTTATTCCAGATTATTTTCTACATCGATATATACTCCGAAGTAAGTACATCAATTATTTATAACTACCATAATTTTTTTTTAAAGATTTTACATTGTTTTCTTGCCGATCACCGATCATTGCTCACTAATCTTTCTCTGTATAATACCGTTTTATTTTTTATTTTATTTACCAAAATAAAAGCGATTCATCAATCAAAACTATTTGTGCGCCTACATGTCTATTTAAATAGCAGTGCGTTGTTGGCACGGCACACGGAAACACGAGGTTATACGTTTGGTCAGTACACCGTGATGTTTTTGGATGTATTCAGTGGAGCGTCGAAGTTAAAACGTATTCAGTCATATCTGACAGGATTATCATACATCATTTGGGGCATACCGCGAATTAAGCCAAAATTTTTCAGAACAATCAAACTGCCGCCACCAATCTGGTTTTATTCTAAATAATAACCAATGGGTTTGCGGAATTCCATACGGACAAAATGTACAATTGAATATACATTTTCTGAAAACACACTATCTCTGGACAAAGTAGCCCTTTGGCTTGAATAAAATCGGGTCTAATAGAGGACGGGAAATTATATTAAGATTTTCGTGCCGTAAAAGTTTTTTTTTTTTCTTACCGGTCAAACAAACTGAGTGTTTCCGAAAATTTGTTTTTACTTTGTAATAATATTTTAAATAAGTCGTGTTTTATAACTATTATGAGTAACAAAATAGATTATTTTGTTTCGAAAGTGAACCAGTACGAGCGTTTCGAGTCGATCCAAAAAATACACTACAATACGGGTACGTTTTTAATAATAGTACACTGCCTAACAACGGCCTTACAAAATATAATACGTTTGCTTTAGCTCAGAACGGATTTTATCCTAATTGGCAGACCAGACATGCCCACTATTATTCCAAAACCCGGTCGGGAATATTGCGTGTGTTGGCTAATGGAATTATAAAGGAAACTCCCCGATGTCTGCGGGAGATTATTTTTAGAAAAAAAGAAACTGGGGCTTAGAAAAAATAGGAAATTACTCGAAAAACACAAAAATTTATCTCTCGTGGTTGTAGAGGACACACTCGTACACAGAATAATGAACGTTATCACACGTATAATCGTACCGGTATAGGTAGAACAAGCGTCGGAAAACGGGATCGCTTGGGTTAATTGGCAAACTTTCGCCAAACCGACTCAAACCAGAGATCGTACGGCCAAATAATGTGCGTACAGTGTTTGTCGGTTGAACAAAGGTCTGCGACAGCTATTGTACCGTGATGAACGAATCTAATTTTCCCATGATTGTAATACAGTTATTATCATTTCATTATGTGATATGGATTTTGTTTTTTTCATTTTTTATCCAATTCTTTGTTTGTGTACGAAAAACACTGCGTCGAGTGGTTTTGAGCGTACAGTTTTTTATGTTTTTTTTTTTTTACGGTCTCGTTATAGAGTACGTACTGGCTGGTGTATGTTTACAGGATTTGCGCAACACAAGGTGACAAATGAATATTTTATTAGTTTATACGATTTGTTTATATTTCACTCGAGTATATGAGGTATTTTTTTAATTGGACTTGTCCCGCGAGTACTATCGACAGTTTGTATGCAAGCGCTCGCTGTGAGCTCGGCTTCAGTTATTATTTTTAATTTTTACAAGTTTGACACGAGAGAAACGTAATCTCATTTTTTGCTACTTTTTTTTTTTTCAATAATTCTCGGACCATTCATTTCACTGTATTATAATGCACAGGAGATGTAAAGTTTAACCCGATGCCGTTTTCACAAAAGCAGCTTATTCGAAAAAACACAGAAAATTTTTAGTGCTTAATCTAAAAAAAAATAACAATAACGCAGTTTACACATTCAACCGGCAATATTGAATACACGCGCAAATATATTTGAATTAGTAGCACCTGTACTCTAACGTTGAAGTTTTTTTTTTGAAATTTTGATTATCAAAAAAAGTATTCATGAAATTTAATTTTAAATAACGAGGTCAATTTTAAACCTTAATAATTTTTAAACAAATTTAATTTTTGAAAATTGGCCAAGGAAAATACACCCAGCGATACGTATAAATTGTTTATACAGAAGTTACAGACTTGTAACTAAAAACTTAAACTAGTGGAAAGGAACTTTAAATGCAAAATTTCAATTTTTAAAATGTTGTAATACTGATTGAAAAATAAATAAAACATTTTTTAAATGTTTTTTTGGACCGTCGCAAGCCTAGTATTAACTATAGGTAATAGGCATACTCGACCAAACCATTTAAGCAAAAAAAAAAAAATTAAAACGATGGATTTTCCTTAAATTGTCTAAAATATTCTTGAAATATTGTTTAGGGTCATCGTAAACCAAGTAAACAAAATTGATAACACATCCCCTCTTAAAATATTAGGATGTATGGTATATCATACTTTAAAACTACTCATTCATCAATAATGTGATTGACCAAAAAAACATCTATGATTCAAACATAATTTTTTAATGAATAAAATTCCCAGTGGCACTGGGTCAGTGCATATCATAAATATAAGCGTTTATGGGAGAAATTTAATAAAGTCCAGTCTAATTGACTAATAATTAAATTGTATTTTGTTTTTGGATTATTACACGATGTTATTCCTTTAAAACAAGTAGTAACTTGAATGAGTTTTTAAAGGTAGGTGAAAGCTAATAATTAGCCATAACATGTAATGTAAAAATTAAATTTCATCAATCATTAAATTCGACCGGAATAAGTTCAATATGCAATATAATATATTAAATATCTTTTAGGACATTATTCCGATAGATAAAATATAAATATTGATTTACATTTGATTCATTTTTGACAGGAATGTATTAAATTTTAATTTTAAACGTGTCACATTTACAACTAAATTCATCTTCCCAGGCGGGAAACTTGGTGACAAAAACAAGCAAAACATTAATGATGGATAACTACATTAAAAAATATTAATGTTAAATATAAACGTTATATTCCTAGTATTTTTTTGACGCAATTATAGGATTAAGTTTAGTATATAAAACGTATTCGTTAGGTACTGTAATTATATTACAGGGTTAATAACTTAAAACAAATTTAAATTCTCAATTGTTTTTAAAAATACGTTTAACTTATAACTTCAATCAAAAACGATTTTCCAAGAAATTAATTAAATTTAATCTAATGATGGAAAACAAAATGAGTTTAAATTTAACCAGAATTCGAATTAACGTTAAAGCGTCGTCTTTAAAAATAAAACATTTTACACGGTTAATTTTTTCTGACAATCCGAAAGATATTATTTTGAAAAATTCACGAGCATAATACTTTTTTTTTTTTTGAGTTTATAAAGAACGTTGCATTTGTACAGTAACTATAAATATTTTTTTGTTTATGAAATTTGTAGTAAATGACAAAATAGTTGCGAGACCAATAATTTTTTTATAGATAATATTTGTTCTTAGATATTGAATAATATAATTAGTACGAGTTCTATTTATAAATACTCGAGCCTGTACAGTTTAATCATAACTTAGATATATTAAATTAGCAACAATTTGTATTAAAAAAAAATTCTTTATTAATCCGGCGAAATCCGTTTGCGTTTAAATTTTAAAAAATGTTGAAAAATGTAATTATAAAATTCTATAAGGTAAACTTAATATTAAACTCTTGAAATTAATTTCATAATCGTTAAAAAATTTCCTTATCGTGAGATTTAAATTACCTTTTTTAAAAATACTATTCATTATAATAAATAAATAATACGCTTGTAAAATCTTAGAAAAAAAAACATTAATTTTTTTATGATTTTCACTTCAAATAATAAAAAAACTACAATCTACTAAAAGAAACGTAAATATTTGTTTTTTAATTCAAAGAATCAGTCTAAATAAAATTTCATACTGAATTAAAACACAGCACACAATATTATAGTTATCGATTTTTTAGTATACTTTCCTTTTTTATCAACCAGTTTATTTTGTACTAAACTTATCATATTAAACGTAATTTATAATCACATAATGTGATAATTAAAACAAGTTATAGCCGAATGGGTTGAAAAAAAATTAATCACATTAACAATTTACGCTTTATTCACACTAAGAGTTAAAATTGACCGAATCTTGAAGTTTGATTAAAAAAACCGAGTTCCACGTTCAATGGTAATAATTATTGTTGACTAAAATTCAAACAGGTATTTATAAAAATAAAACATTAGTGTAGGGCGACACCTAAAAAGTGTTGAAGACGATATTATTTTTTTCGATTTTGTTTCCTTGTATATGCTTAAATAGAATTTTAAATTTTCGTTTTACATTTTCAGACTGAAAGACAAAAGTGGACTTTCGGCGAAGTCGATAATATTGTAAAATAATTTACAGGTATCGCGTGCGAGTTCATACATTTGAATTGGAAAAATACAAACGTATCGTGTCGTACGAGCAAATAAGAATTATCGTTTTTTATTTGCCGTTTTCACTGTCGACGACACTCATAATATCGTTCCGGGATTCGTTTTGCAGCGGGAGCAGTTTAATAATTAAAACGCGCAGCTTCAATTACCGTTCTGCTGGGGAAAAATGGAATTAAAAAAAATTTGTTTGCAAAGCGGTCCACCTACTGCTATACACGACGTTTTTTTTCCCCCGTTACTATAGCTGTTATTACAATAATAAAAATTGTAGCTCACCCGTTTCGCGAACGTGACTAATATCGAAAAGGCCAATAATTTGCACTCGTTTATTTGTTCAAAAAATAACGACATAAATTATTAATAGTAGAGAAAAAGAAAGGAAATAAATCAATATTTAAAACGTCGATAACTATAAAATTTTTCGCCTAAACTTGCTTTCGGTGTTATCCTTAAACCTCAGAAGTTAATAAAATCTTTTTAGTGGTGACTTAACTGGGACTCCATCCGGCGTCTGCGTCTGTTTTTACGTCACCGTGAAAGTGCGTCTTTCAGTACTTAACGTAGTCCGATTTTTTGACGTAATTTTAAAATCGTCGTGACTTTTATGATATTTAATATTATATTTTTCTTATAACGCGTCCGAAAATGTTTCAATAACTTTACGACATTGGAAATGTTGTATAAGCTTAAATTTATGCGTTGGAAGAAGAAAAATATTAAAATAAATAGAATAAATTACAACGGTTCCAAAGTTGTTTTTTTTTTAAATAATCTGGTAACTCTAAGTACCCCTCCGAATTATACTTTTCTTGTGACGTAAAAATAGGCAGACAGAGTGGACACGAGGACTCAGAACGGACTGTTTTACCGTTCAAAACTTATTATAGAAATCCGTGACATAGTAAACGACTTTTTTCCCAACTCTAAATGTTCCAAATTTGAATTCGCTTCCATCGTATGAAGCAAACGTCCCGGAACGCGCTGAATTTGTTGAGAATAAACATTTTCCGCGAACCACGAACCCTGCACATTCTAATCGGGACCATTTCTAGCGCAGTATACAATGTGGATCGTCAAATTCTAAACGATTTCTTGGTGCGAACTTTTCACTTATAGTACGTATAAGTGAAAAGTTCGCGATGTCAACGAACAAAAATCATGATTGTTCTTAAAAAATAACAAACTCGTACAACAATAGTACAACTGCACGCGGACGATATAACCGCCCGTGACCAGGGAATCCGCAATAAAGCCGCGATTATAATCAAACCTGAAAAACTCGCGTATCCGGGCTCTGAAATCGTATCGCACCGTTGTTATTTTACGAAAGTGGCGTGCTTCCTGGTCCGCAGTCGGGGACTTCTCGAGATTCTCCGCCCGGCGAACTCGCCTCGTTAGCGGCGACCCGCTCGCAGGAGGATTCTCCGAGGGACGCGCGAGTGCAGGGCGCTGCGGTTTTAAATGAAAAGCAAACGAACCGTTGTCTTCGTGGATTCAATAATAAACGTGTCGGGCGAAAAGAGAGAGAAAAAAAATAAAATAACGGGAAGCGACCGAGACGCGAACGGAAAAATACGATGGGAGGACGAGAAAACGCTGTGAAAATTTAACAAACAGCGAGTAAATTACCGCCGCGTCGTTATTTTCCACGTGGGGCGGCCGCGATTCCGTTACGCGTTAGGCCCTTCGTCGATCATGAAGATTTCTCGTTTCGAAACGAACATTTTTTTCTTCTTTTCTCGCATATTTCATGTGTGATGATCCCTCTCCGATACTTTTGCACACCCTTTTCGATACTCCGGTCGCGGGTTTTTTAAACACACGATTTCTTAAACGTCGCAGTTCTCAAAGTTTCTGAATTTCCCCGTTAATATTACTCGTAAACATTACAGGCGTAGTTAGTAGGAATGTTTGACATTTGGCGTTTTAACATTAATTGATTGGAATTTTGAACACAAAAAACGACGATGGAAAAAAACTTTAAAATTATTGTAACTACAGCGGCTCTTTTTCTTCTCTTCAACTCTCCTCCCAAGTGTTCGGAGTCAGTCACTCTCTTCCTAGACTTCCACAGTGCTCGATATTTCACATTCTCTACACAATCAGCTATAATATCGTTCTCAACCATCTCTTTTTTTCGGTCTTCCTCTTTTTCTTTTAATAATAATTTTCATAATCGCATTTACTGCTTTCGTTTCCTCTATCCGACGCCCAAACCAACTCGGTGTCCATACCTTTGTATTTTAAGTAATAATCTAATATGTTTCCACGGTCTATTCGGTTACGTTCCATTTTACTAACTGATTAATTTCTAAATTATTTGTATACTGATCAAAGACGATATAGTAAACCTCTTAAAATATATTTAATTATAACGTATAGTGTACACAAACGATTAAAAGTGTTTGTAGTTTTAGGATGAAAATATAAGACTATTTTGTCCATAGTATAGAAAAAAAAAAAAAAATGTGACTATTAATTGCGTTGTATCGTCATATAGTATTATGTTTGGTTAACAATTGGATAACAGGCGTAGTATTGCAAACTCAGGGTATAAACTCAATTTTTGGCGAAAGTGTACGATAATCGCATAAGTGTACAGTAATAATGTAAAAGAATATTACAAAAAAAAAAAAAACAAAATCGCTACTACTAGAACTGATTTAGTGTCGTTTTTTTAAATTAAAAATCCCGACAACAACAACACTGTATTTCGGTAATTCTTGACATCGGCTTCAACTAGGTACTGCAATATTAAAAAAAAAAAACAACGCGACGGTTTGAATCGAATAAAGTGTGAACCGGAGGGTGAAATTAGAACGCGATTCTCGCCTAGTCTCACATACTGTGCACGAGCGAAATCGAAATTTTTGAAAAACCGTGAACAAACGACGGATTTTTTACGTCTTTTCTTCCTCCGCGTTATTTCTCCTAGCGGAAAACAATATTATTATTATCGGTGACGTTCTTGGCATAAAGCCCGACAAATTCCCGTCTGCGTGTCCACAACAACGCAGCTGCTTTTTGCCCGGATCTTGTCGTCATCAGTGATGCATAAACGGTCGCTACGGTTTTGTCGATAAAGCGAGACGACGGTGGACGACGGGGCTGTGTCGTTACCCCTCTAAAATTGGAATACCTCATCTTTCTTGCCAAAATCCTGGACCCACTCGGGATCATATCGCCTCGAACCCGACAACAGACCGGGGGGAAGTTTCGTCACCGCCTCGCGAGATAATCAAATTAACGTATTTTTAATTTTTGCTTTTGTCACGATAACGACGTGAAGGAAGAAGATGCCAAGAGTTTCCGCGGTAATCGATCGAAAACACTTTGATATATTTCTATAAAATCAAAACAACTTTTTCTCGTAGAAGCAATATTTAGGCCTGTTCAATTTGAAAATGCGTCATCTGTTTTTCAATGTTTGACACGTTTATCTCATAAATCACAATTCAATAGTTGTTGCAGTGGTTATATTGTATTCCGAAAACCTCACTAAAATTTTTGAGTAAAAAAAATCAACATGAACAATCTATGTGAACCCGTATAAAACTAATGTATTCCCGTTACAATTTATTATTTAATTACGTATTCCATTGACCCTTCTCCAACGGTGACTCGAAACCATTAACTATGTATGCTGTCAAATAGGAAATGTAACAGATCGAGTCATAAAACAAATTTTTACTTACGGAAATATCGATTCTGAGTGGACTTATACCTCCACGAATGAATAAACGCGCATTAAAATACGAAATGGTCAAGATTTTGAAATGTCATTGTAGGAACATTAATAAAAACAAAACAGTAGATAAATTGTTATAAACGTCTTTAAACAATATAACTGTGTGATTTATATATCCAATTTTTGTATAAAATCGATTTAATTGTGTTGTTGATTTTGTGTTGATGTTTTAAACTAACATTTAGAGATGTTTTCAAACAAAAATTTTCAAAGATTAAAATATTCAAATTGTTTCGCTCTTCCGCCCAGTGATCGCTGCAGTAAAATCGATTGTAGACAAAATCGTAAACGGATAGAGACTGTGATTTATGATCACAATGAAAATGTTCAAACCGTTCACGTGTGTTCATTTTGAACTTCTCAGAACGATAATATTCATATCGTTGGCTTGGTTGATATCCAAAATCAACCTGTGATCGAACTCAAACGATTTCGTTGACGTGATCGAGCGTTTGCGACATCCAAAACGGGCACGCTTAAATCAAATTTTGTCGGAAAGTTTTCGCGCTGCGTTCGGGTAAATTAACGATGTGTTTTGGGCGAATTTTGTAGTTTGTAGAAGGAATGTTCCCCTCGAGGAGACCGCGTTGTTACCGGCAGACACGAAAAACCCATTATAGACAAAATAATGCGTTTGACAAGGCGCGTATAACCTCTTCGTATACCCCTAGAACATACTCGTATTATTATTAATATTATGTACACACACACGGATCGTTTTATTGTGGTGTTTGTATCAGGGTGGAGCTGAGGCTAGGGAAAATGTTACAAAAAAGATACGGTACGGATAGCTACGGTGATAAAGGCACATGCCATCCGCATGCGTGTTCGATTGTTACAATATTATATTATTATAAATAGCCGTACTTGACGTCCGTATTTCGTTTTAATCGAAAACCTTTATATAGATACCATATTATGCATATCTATAGATTTTTTCCCCCTCAAAATTTCGGGTCGCCATAATATATTACCTATGTTGAGGGGGAATAGTTCATCGTTTTTTTTTTTTCGCTTAATTGGTTTGGTCTACAGTTAATCCTAAACTTGCGACGTGCCTAAAATATATTTTAAAAATGTTCTTATTTATTTTTTAATCGGTTGCAACGGTTTAAAAAATCAAAATTTTGCCTTTTAAGTCCCTTCTCACTAATTAAAATTTTATAGTTAGGCGCCTGCGACTTTAAAATGTTCATTCTATACGCATTGCTTGACGAATGAAACATTAAAACGTTGTCAATACCTACATGAATTCCAAAATACAATACAGTTACACAAAAATGAGTGTATAAAAATCGTATTTTTTACCTATTAGAGGTTACCAATATATCTCAAAGTAACCTTATAAGTTATAATCTAAAATCTAGATTACATTACGGCCAATTATAATTGTTATAGAAGCATAATATTTAAACAAGTATTATGTCCGCTTTTTTATAATACTATATAGTGACCGTGCACTATACCTACGACGTATCGTGTGTATACTTTGTTGTTAATACATCGTACAAGAGTATCAATTTATTATTATTATAATCAACGATGTCAATATAACATAAGTAATGTTAGCCCATTGTGTACAGGTAACATTTCAACTAAAAATGATTAATGTTACAGTTTTATTTAAATATAAACCATATAATATAGTATAGGTATAAACCGATCGATGGTATTTTATAAATTGTATTATGAAACCAACAATGATACGTTGCGAATGACACCCAAAATGGAACTCGCATATTCGAAGTAACCCCGTGAACAGTATTACAAGGATTTGCATATTTAATTAAATTGGTAATGGTCAGTTAATTTAAGCCCTCTAAGTAGAGTGTGACCCCTCACGGAACATCAGTAAACTATAAGTTTTAATGTTGGGTTAGCTAAAGAGAAATACTTAATTGAAACTGACGTGTGCACTTAATTAAGACGATTAATTTATTTCGTTGCATCAAGATTTAAAAGAGCTAAAGTTTTATGCCGGACAACGAATATTAAAGGAGATAACAATTACAGTATAATTATAATTAATAAATATCAAACAGCCCATATTACTTTGAATTAATCATAACTTTTAAAAATTCAAAAAAACACACAGTGCTCAAGAACCTATAGTTATGTAATTAAATAAAAAAATGGTTACGACCGCAGTGCACAAATTTGAAATAACGAAAAAAATTATTCAATTCATAAAACCCTTTTCGTAATTCGAGTGTGATTTTTGGTAGAATAATCGTAAAAAAATAATAATACGTGAAAAAAAAAGACGAGAGTGGAGAGCTGTTTTACTTTTTAACGTCGTTATATGCCGATGGTCACTTTCCAGTGAGATGTTAAATAACTCGAATGGCTGTTGAAATTAACAGTTTTCACTTAAGATGCTTCCAAGACTCTATTTAGGAACCTTTCTACCAAATTTTGTGAAAAATCAGTTGAAAATCGTGAACAAACGGACGGACTGACGAGATGACATACCAACCTTATAAAGTATCGCATAAAAGCTCCACTTAATAATGATAATAATAGGTTTACTGAAAATTTAACTGTCATTTTCAAGTAAAATTGTATATAACCGTATATTTTAGTGTGGCTTTTGTTATTGTTATTTTCCTAAATTCCTGTTTTGATTTTAAAATATTTTTTTATTCATTAAAAAGTTTTTTTTAATGATTATTAAAAGTACTCAATGTTTATTTGTTAAATTTGTTTGAAAAACACTGAAAATTATTTGTTTTTTTTTTAACCCTTTTCTCGAAAGCTCTAATTAAAAAAATGTTTTTTGTCGGCCAAAATCAAGCATATTTTACGTTTAACCTATTAAAATAAAATAGGTACATTTATACGGTATCCATTCAACGTGTGAGCTGAAATGTAAAAAAAAATCGAACAAAAGAAATTCTCTTACCGATGATAAATGTTGTTGTACTTGTAAACGCAAATTTCGCAACCTATTTCTTTTCTGTTTTATTAGTTTTGTTCGTTTGATTTATTTTATTTTATTGTTACACATAGCTGTAACAAATAAAGCGGAAGTTTTCAACTTTCTCAAAACGAAGTGTTTCAAAAATGGCACGGGGGAATGGAGGATACCAACGTCGTGTGCAAAAATATGTACGCGGAATATTCACACCGAATTTCTCCGAACGATCAAAGTAAAAAAACAGCTGATGCATTATTATAGTAGAGCAATAAATTATAAATGGCGTATGGCTCGCGCAAAAACGAAAAATCCTATGGTTATAACTATCGAGCGAATTTTTAAATTTCAAAACATTTTCCGTTTTTATGTGACAACAACAATATCACTTTTATCGATGATCAAATAAAAAATTATACGTTTTTGCAATACAGCTGTTTGTCGTTATAATAATAGATATTGAACTGTCCGGCTGTAAAACGAGTGTTCGTTAAATGTGTTGGAAATTGTAATATATTGTAAGTAATCGTATAAAAATTATTAATTGTAAGTCATTGAAATTAATTAGCATCGTTATAATGGCCGAACAGCGTTATATATAATCAAATCACATCAGGGACACACAGTCCAAGTAAATTTCTAACGTAACTACGTTTGATTCTGCGTAAATGCGCCAAAAGGATAGGAATGTATACATAATTTCATTAGAACAAACGACGATTGCGTTGAAAATTTTGCCGTTTGTAGGTCACGGAAATAAATTTCTGGTTAATAAAATACGACTAATATTGTTGCACGAAAATGGTAAGTACGTCGATTACACGTATGAATAATCAATATTATGTGCTGTTTTGTTTCGTTTACGCAGACACTGGTATAGAACTTAAAATATTCAGACCAACTCATGACCTATCACACCTATTAATTGAATAATTAATCTATAATAATATGCGTGTTTTACTACTTCCAACCGAATTATAAACAGCAATATCCTCACGGAAAATAAGGACCGAACAGGGTCCATGGGTACCTTAACCTGAATAAAACTGCGCGAATAGTTATTTCAGTAAAATGCTCAACTATATTTAAAATTGGTAAACGAAACGTTAAACAATGAATAAAAATACTTGTTTCGTATTATGAAACAATTATGATAGGTAGTTAAAAAAAAAAAAATAAAATAATAAAAAATGATTCACGTAAATGTTGATAGATAGAAATTTTATGGAAGTTAAAAAGCAGAAATAAATGACAATAAAAATAATAATTCATTTCAAGCATGAAAACGGTTACAATTATTATCTATATGAAATATCTATTATACCGTTCTCATACTTAGCACTGGATTTAACGTCATATTAACGATGTATTTTAATGATGCCGTACTGGTAAAATCGGTAAAATTGTCCTTTTGTGCGTACTATAATAACAATAATACAATATAGTATTGCCTTCTGTTTTTTCGATGTAGACACGATAAAACAACCTCACTTTTTCTTGTCACTTTTGTACGAATTTCGCCTCTTTGGATAAACTCTGATATTTTCAAATAATTATCTTCATTTTCGTTGTATTTTGACGGGTCTAGAACACCTCGCCGCGGCCGTTTCGCATCTCTCATTTATTAATTTCAGATACAAAATTTTTTATGAAGGTTTAGTGTCTCAATAACATAAGGTTTACTTGATTTTGGAATATTTTAGCAATTCGTATAAAAATTAAAGTAATTGTTTTTGTTAAGACATTCCCTGAGTTCTATGACTTTCCGCTATTTTTCGACTTGGTATTTGAGTATGAATTTTTAAAATATAAACAAAATACGCACGAAGGAAATCAAAGCCTACCATTATTATTTTGTTTTTATTATACAGTGCCAGAATCTCAAACAAAACAAATTCTTTGAACGAAAATATGATATAATTTAAATGTTTGACACAAGTATTTATATAAATACTATATATTGGGTTTTTTTTCTATGTTTCGTGCATTTCAGAACACTACTACAGTCTTTAACGTTTTCTCGTAGTCATTTGAGTTATTCAATAAATCTACTTTTAAAAAATTCCTTGCCTAATCTCAGATTTTTCAGTTTCGAATTTTTACCCAATATTGTGTGGTGTACCTATATTAATGTTTGCAACGTGAATATTTGATTTAGTTATTGTTATCGATCTAAGAAAGAAAGGCAAATATAACCTTCACAATCGATTTATGTATACCTTACCTCCAGATAAGTGACACTTTGGTCATATGATGGGTAATAAAGTACAAAATCTATCTGGCTCTAACTCAAATTAAATTATTTTTGATCTGTGAGAGTTAAATATGAAGAAGGAGACAAGGATCTACGTTTGCAATAACGTAGCCATTGGTTTTAAGTTGAACATATTTTTGAAAACATTCAAACAAAATGTCGGTCACTTTACACTTAATCTTGTGATTGATAAAATGGAATTAAAATTTAAAAAATTATTTAGCATTGTCGTTATGAATCCAACAACGATGATTAAAGACGTTTTATAATGAAATTAAGTATATGATTCGACTGATTTTTTCTACAAATATATGCATAGTATTACACAAGTAGTTAGAAGTAAGTTTTTGTTTACATCGTAAATTATTCAAGTAACACACCTCAAAATTAGTTTCGCTAAATTATCAACGCTATCAATCAAACTGAGCCATAAAGTTTCAGAAAACTTAATTTGGATTTTGTTAAACTTAAAGTAATTAATGCAGTCTATAAAAAAAACATTGAACCAATGTAATAATTTTTTTTGCAAAAAAAAAACTGTTATTATACTGAATCGACAAAAATTTGTATTTATTTTAGTCTTATAAAGATTATGGGCCCCACTGAACCAGGTATGGGAAGGGGTCTCGCATGAATCATATCTATTTACTCACTTTAACTATTGTATAATAATAATAGTCCCTGTAAGTTGGTCTAACATGAATAGTACTTAATTTTGAACCAAAGTTATAAGATTAATACTTATTATGACTGTGTTAAACTATACATATTCTATCAAGACATAAAACAATACCAAAACGGTAACAAAGAAAGAAAATATCCAAAGACAAAAGCAAAAATTAAATAATGATAGTAGGTTATAATGATATTTTGTTTTATTTATTTTTTATGAGGCAATGCCTAGGAAATCCTCAGATTGTTAGAGTCAACTTACCTACTCATTTTGTTTTAACGTTTTTCACATCTAACATAACCAAAGATTCCCGAAGTTTGTTAAGTATTTTGGTAAAGGACCTACAAATAAAAAGGAAGTTTGTGTTAGAGACGTATGCATCTTAAGAGTCATGATATTATTATGTCTACGTCTAGTATTTCCATGTTATGTGCGATTTTTTTTAAAATGATTATTTTTTAATGAAAAAGTATTGTAGTTATTGTAGTTACAGATAATTCGAGCACAATTTTTATTTGTATTAGTTATCAATACTTGGTTATTTTCTTTTTTTTTTTTAACCACATACAGTATTCGTTTCGAGTTTATTTTAATTATTTCCGTTGATTACTCACTATGGAAGATTATGTATGCTTTTAAAGACGATCTGAGTATATATATATACTATTATCGTTGAAGCTTATACTTAATTATTTTTCACTTTTAATATACACCAACTGTTTTTGATTACTTTATAAGATCACAATTTCATGGCACAATTATTAATTAATGTATTTACAACATTTTTAAACTACTAATTTAGTAAATCGTAGTAAATGTACTATACAAAATGTATTGTAGTTATTGAAAGTTGATTCGATAATTGCGTAAAATTCAATTTAATTTCATTAAAAATTAAAAAAACGACTCGCCGATCGAATTACAAAACCCAATTAATACGCTGCACGCACTAATTGGCAAATTATAATTTTATGAACATTGTTAAGAGGGAACATCCGAAAGAGTTACGATTGAATTTCACCAGAATTTTTGTTTTTATAGAATGACTACGATTCGGAATACCTGTATACTGTCGTTGAGTTTTTATTGGTTATTAAAAAAAAGTATTCATTAAAATATGTAATTTTCAACAACGAGGTCAATTTTAAACCCTAATAACTTCAAAAGTTGACCGACAACTGCGGTATATCGAGTAATATGACGCATGTTCTAACGACAAAACTAGTGAGAAAGAACCTAAAATGCGAGATTTCGATTTTTAAACTGTTGTAACTGATATTAAAAATAAAAAAAATTTTTTTAAAAATATTTCTTAGTGCTTTTTATTATTTTTTTTATATTTTTTAAAAATAGCGTGTTTGATATGTACGTACAGTTTCCACCGAAACGTATACTATTAATATTTCTACTTTTAAGAAGAGATTTCCTCTAAATGTAAAATACATAATAATGCACAGCATTTGCATGTTTCCCGTTGACCCTAACGCGGGACACCACTATTCAAAGAATATTAAAAATGTAATATAATATCGTATTGACGTAGCCACTCGTTTTATCGCTCCACCGAGTGAGAGTGTCTAGAAGATTTTTCAAAACTTATTATTTTTGTGCTCATTATGTATTTCCGTTTACCGGTTTTACCATGGGAATATTCTTTCTGTTGTTCCCGAGACGGTCCGGTACATAAAATTATCGGAAATATTATTTCCGAGGATTAAAATACAATATGATATCATAAAATGCGTCAAGTGTTTACACACTATTCAAAAGCATTGAAAATAAGTATTACATACATAATTCATATATTATATAATATAGGCGTAAAAGTGGATTGATTATCATAATATTATGATCTTTATAATAAGAATAAAGTCACCGTTTCGATCGTATAACTGCGTTTTTTTGCGCTTACGATAACCATAATCAATATTCCGACGGATATTTTTGTCAGAACGAGTTCATAGTGAAAGTCATCAATTTTGTAAGCGTGTAGTTTAGCATTTTCAATGTAGTTCTAATAGTAATATAACAGTAAAATTAAAAAAATCGGGATCAGTCTGGGTAGTGACTACGCTTTGGGTGGCTCACTGGTTTGGAAATGGTGGTTCAAACGTACTATTTACTAATATCTGAAAGCAATGATAAATCGCCGCCTTTGAAAAAAACGATTCTGAGCGAGCTCAGTCATCGGCTAGTGTTACGCGTCGCGGTAAAAACTAAATTTAACCATAACAATGGTCCGAAAACTCCGAAAGTCTTATCCGCGTTAAAAAAAAAAACTATTCGACTAACTTGTGAAAATTTCAATGGCCTATCGATCGTATGGGTTTCAATTCAATCGAACAAATCCAGAGGGCTTTTTGGTTTAAATTTGTGGTGTGTTTTCGGACTGTTAGTCGCAAAATGTGTAAAATTCAAATTTTTTTTTTTTTGGAACTACATAAAATTTAAAACCAAAATCTTAATTTTTTTTTTTTTTGCGCTCTTTCTACACGACAACGTCAAAACGAACCGGAAAAATTCCGGAAAGTTTTTGGGGTTCGAAAAGTAAGTCGAGTTTGAAAAAAATACAGAACCAAAATCCTTCGACCCAAAAAGTTGTTGACAGAAAAAAAAAACGTTCCTCGCTCATCGCTCGGCGTTCAATCTAAATCGAATTGTTAAACGCACTTAACCGTCGTGATAACAGCCATAGTACTTACATAATATAACCTATTATCGCGCGAATTCCGAAAGAGTTTACGACAAACGAACGTTTCGAATGAAACACCAAACACAATCACTCCGACTGCGGACTTATGTTACTGCGCGCGAAACGGGAAACCGAAAAGAAAAATTCATTCCGTCCGGAAAAATATGTAACAGGATGCCGCAGAATTTTTTTTTCCCCGTAAGCACCTACTTTCATCCGAACTCTGGCTTATCTACCATGCACATTAAAATATATAGCGCAGGTATAATAACGTCATAACGGATCGGGTAGAAAAGTGCGCCGTTCGGCGGCTAAGCGGTTTTCGTATTTTTCTGATTT
>CM029363.1:3613081-3660080 GCA_017140985.1 Hormaphis cornu
GGTTAAGCTTTGCAGAAATAATGACAACAAAATCACGAGTTGATTTAAATTTGTATGTCAACATATCACTCGGAGAGTCGTGGATGTATAATTTAATGGATTACTTTTATTTTAATTGATTTGAATTCTGAAAATTATCGACTGTTACTTATAAGCCAAAAAGAGTTGGTATGTAGACAAAAAAAAAAAAGTTTACACAGATTTGCAGATAGATCAAATGGATTGAAAATGTACGTCATGTGAAACTTAAACAATTAAGGATCAGCATAATTTCTCTACAGACGAATATGATAGTGGAAAATACCAAGTGCCGCTAGTCGATAAGTTATTCCGATTGGAAATCGATACATAATTTTGTTGCAATATGATTTTAGATTTTATGAGAAGTGCAAGGAATGTGTATTTATTAATTTTAGATTCTGAACGACGAGCGGTCTACATTGCTTACTTTTTTAGTTTTACCCCAAAAACCAAAAAAAAAAAATCGAGAATTTTACGGTGAAAAATTTAAAATTTTCAGGTTTTTAATGACGTTTTCGGGTAGAAGGTGTGCTCCAATCGTTACGTTACATAAAAGTTAGGATTTTGTATTTAAATAAAATGGCGAAATCGTCAAATCCGCCGTACGAACAGCCAATCAAACTAACGTTACAAAAAATCAGGTAGGTATACCATGTCGTTTTCAAAATTTTAATTACTAAATTAATTTAATACGTTAGAAAACATTTGAAATAGTTTTTTCTAGGTATAATACACAATTTTTTTTTTTTTTTTTTTTTACGCATGTATAACAGGAGTAATCTTCTTTATTTTCATCCAGGACTCATTGGATTAGATTCGTTTTTTTCCGAACGCAATGATCTATGCAATTTTTATTTGCGATATTTCAGTTATAAAGTTAAAAGGGACATTTTAGTAAAATAGGAGGTGTTTAGGTGGGAACTTCTGTTTGCCGAACGACAACAAAAGTCTGACGGTACTCTATCAGGTATTATCATATTATTATTATCATATTTTACGCGTATTCCGGCCGGCGCTGAGTGTGACTTGTGCGTGTACCAGCAGTCGTTTCGCACCCCAAAAGTTTTGCGATTTATTCGTCGTCACTTAATCCGAAATAAAAACCGACCGAAAACTTGTGTTCTGCATGCACAATTATCGTTACCGCGCGACGCGTTAGAGCGTATTTGTGTGCGTATGTATGTACGACACGAGTGTGTGATACAAATGAACACTTTGCTCGCCCAAACAATACAAAGCATACAATAATGATATAGTTACATCAAATAGAATATGTGTGTCTCACTTCAATTTTGCGCGGCGGCTTTAGCTCGGGTTTATCGAGAGTTCTCAACCGAGGCATCAACTCACCCACATTACCATAAACCACCCTTATGACTAACATTGTGCGGTAGTTAAAACGGTTCAATTTTTCGGTGTGTGTGTGTGTGTGACGCACACCTGAATCGTGGTATATTATTATAATTCCACACTAAGATCCCAGCGAGATACCCAGCGTCGTGTTAATTTGAATCGTAAAATATGAAAACACGGTGCGGCTAAAACTTGTATGAAAAAATGCGAAAGAGAAAACTCGCTTTTTAAAGTATGTAAAAGGCCAATTTTGAAAGTTCTCCTTTCGTCTGAAAAAGTAAAATCTGTTCTCGTTTTCCCGATTTAACGGTACGTTTACAACGATTTCGAATTGAAGTTATAAAAAATTACGATATTTTCCGATGGAAATGTATACGGTATGCCAGAATATCATTTAAAAATCGGTAAAACGAGCGCCCTTTCAGTTATTTTTATCTATGCGGAAAAAAAGAAAAAAATTCTCAAATACGTTGCCAGTGGTTTACTCGGGAGGAGAATGAATTTTTTTGAAAAAAAAAAAATTAAATTGTTCTTTTATAAGTGTAATAATGCTTCTCGTTTATGTGTAAATAATATTGAATAAAACAGATTCGTTTTCCTTTAATGCTTTCACCGGCAATAGCTGGACAAAATGCGTAGGTGTTGTATGTATGAGGACGAAAATATGCCGAAAAACAAAACGATCAATGAAGAAATAAATCTATTCATAAAAACTCGTATTCTATTATTAAAATATTTATATAGAAATAAAAGTACGTATTTTTTAGTTTCTGATTCACTGTATCGAACAAAAATTATATTATGATCCTGTTTCCGTGTATTTTAAAAAACCCTTACAAAATAAATAAAGTATTTATTTCCCGCGGAAATTCGCTTATAGCAATAATATTGACAAGCGAGATCGTTTTTCGACATAATTGGTAGACGATAATGAGCAAAAACTAATTTACATACAAATCCGTGTTACAATAAAATCCAAAATTTGAATGTACGTATCTGCACGTCTTCCATATTGTACAATCATATTTCATTTCAATTTTCCTTAATAATCGCTCATAAATATTTTTCTTGAATCCATCAGACATACAATAAAAAGTTTTTCTAGTAATTGGTACAATCCAAGGTTTGCAATCTAAAATTACGGCTCCTATGCGTACATAATTTACTACGGCAAGGCGTTCTTGTTTTCTTTATTCTTACAGTGGAGGAACACAAAACTTTTCCAGCGCAATTTCTCGTACTCAACCGTAATCAATTTTGTTCTAACCGAGTATTTTATGATAAATAATAACGAGTTGTTTGTGTGCATCTAGAGATTTAAAACCAAATCCTATACTATTACGCGAACAGAAAGTTTGAAACTAAAACAAATACTTTTGTGGAAAAAAGTCATTACGTTCGGGAAAATATATAGTAAGCGTCTACTTTTAAGATTAAAATCTGATATTTTTTTCCGAGTAGGCACTTGACTGGTGTGTGTTTTTTTTTTTTTTTCGAAAAATAGATCTCACATGATGTGTTTTTGTGAAATTCATACTAAAGCTGATAGATTTGAATCATGATTGAGTCTTATCGAACGAAAATGTCTTGAATCGGTTTTCAAGTGAAGATTGACAATGTAATTACAAAAAATAAATCATTTTTACAATGGACAGTATTGCGGAGACAAAATATAGACTTGGGTATCGGCCGTATGTTATTTTTTCTATGATTTGTACTGGGACGTTATTATGTTGTACAGTTCTTTTCGCAGCGTGCCCGACGACGGTGACAAAAACGTACGTCGGAGAAATGACATATTCAATCATCGACTCGTAGATTATTGTACCTAATAACCGGTAATAACTTCTAATACACAGTGTGTCAACAATATAAGTATAAAACGAAACTGTACGTATTAGTTCAATAAGAATAAAAAATTAATTTTTCCAGTGATAAGAGGCATTGTTTTGTTCCTTTATCACAATCAGGAAAATTTATTTTCGTGCGGGGTGTAAATTTTAGAAAAAATCAGAATAAACTAGTTTTTAATTTATCGATGCGTATAAGATATCCTCATTTCTTATCGATTTATCATCATCGTTTTAAGGTGGCGTTATTTTCGCGTCAGCGGTACGAGTAACAAAATACGCGACTTTATTTTTTTTTTTTTTTTGAAGTGCTTAAATTATTACGTCCCCCGTTTCGTGCGGTTCATTAGCAGTTATTCCAAAAACGAAAAGACACCGATTTTTACGGTTCCCAAATGTATTTTGTCCTCAGAAATAATATTTCCGACAAGAAAATGTACCCAAAGTATAAAGTTTCGCAAAGAGCAAAAAGTATTATAGACTATATTATATTATAGACTGACCCCGATGTATTTTTTTCTCGCGAGAAAAAAAAAATTCCCGAATTTCGAGCTCCCGATTCACACACGCCTCTCCGTGGTATCCGTGTCAAAACGCGATAACACCTCGTTTCCTCGAGCCGTTCAAGTGGAAACCCAAAGAGTACCACCTACATATGGCCGAATTTTCCACCGGAAAACGTACTTATCCTCGGGACACGAGGTACGCCCCACACAGCACATTAGTCAGATAATGTTCCCGTTTTTATCAGACGCCTTCTGCGGACGGGTGTTTGCGCAGTGTTTGTGCGGGAGCGATGGTAAGAATTGCCATTAAAATCGTGTGCCAAGTCGACGGGCGGATCTTCAGGCGTGTCTCGTATGTCGTGTCTGTTATTATTATTATTATCGTTCTCTTACCGGGGCTTCAGACGAGAAATGAAAAAAAAAAAAACGTGTCAGTGATAAAAAAAACGATTAAAAAAAATAAAAAAAATTTGGCCTTACGTGGTCGCGCAGAGATGGCTCGCATAAAATTTTAATCCTTTGCAACATCATATATACATATTTTGATTTGGCTCGTGGAGCGTAAAAAATTATTTGTAACTTTTATCGCGTTTTCGCGATGATTAGTACCGTGGACACCAGTTAGTTGAAGAATGTTAAAAAATGTTATTTCCGAAAAAACGTAACAGTATAACCAACTAAACACGCGTATGACGTCTACTCGCAGAAAAATCGTGTTAACTGATTTTTGAAATTATTTTATCAAGTGCAGGAAAATAACAAATTGTTTGTATTGGATCATCCATTATTGAGACGTAGCGATAAAAATCGTTTGAATATAATACTATAAGTTTTACAAAAGAACACCTGTGAATTCTGTGTTTTCCTTAACATTAATCAAACATAAGTGTTACTTATTGGGTTTTTGAATACATTCGATGGATGAAAGGGTGCGTGTAATTGTAAAAACCTTAGTGAAATTTCAAATTTTTAGTTTTTGTTCATAACATTAGAAATAAACCCAAACATATATTTTTTGAAGTGATATATAATATAAAAAGATTGTATGACTTAAAAAAATTAGTGATGATAGAAGGAAAAATCACAATTATGGTGTAAACAGGTATTGAACATTTGGTTCAAATCTAATTTATCATGCAACATCAACTAATAATAAAATTGTTTGGTACATAATAATTAAAAATGCTTTTCTTAAGAATAATAATATGATATTAAATACAAATGTTTTTTTATTGCATTACGATTTAATGATAAAATTGATATTTTTTGATTGTGTGAAATATTCCAGACTTCAAACACTACTTAAATTATATGCCGGTTATTGATCTCGAGCAGAAAGTAAATAACACATTTTATAAGTATTTTATAAATTTTATGGACGGACAGCGTTGGTGAAACTCAATCTCGTAAAATCTAAATCGTGTTCGCGCCATGAGGAGACAAAACTAAAACAAAAAATACGTTTGTAAAAACTAGAATAAATAACTCCCTTGTCAATGGTTAAAAAGCGTTTTTTAATGGATTGGTACGTATAAAATACGTTTATTACTGTTGTGACGAGTTCATAATTTTTTTTTTTTTTTTTAATGTTTTACCCGAAAGTTTTTTATTTCCATCATTTAGGGAACAATACAAACTTTTAGACAGTCGATTACTTTTCCATAATATTATCTTTCACCATGATCTATTTCTTATAACAGTCAACGGTCGATTACGTATATTATAATACAGTCTGCGCACAAATTTGTTGGGACCTCGATAAAACATTCCTGTTTGTTCATATAATATTTGTTGACTCGTTATGTATATGTACTCGTTTCACTGACACAATACAAATGTATTCTTTAGTGCACCAGACTTTTGGTTAATATATTATGATAATGCGTGTGTACGGTCAGAAAATTAATATACTTTTAGGGTTGGCTCGAAAGTTCGACGTTTGAATGGGTATCAATTTTTCACGGTAAAAGGCGGTCCGTTGAACAAATGGCGAAAACGATGAAAAATTGAAAATCTGTACAAGAGTAAACTCGTTATTTTGTTTCCGAAGTAGTTTTTAACCACACGATGCTACATCGATATAAATGGAATCTCGAGACCGCAAAATGTATTGAAAAATTTACACTTTATACTAGCGAGGTTCACGAACCAACAAAACGATCGTGAAACGTTTGAAAAAAAAAAAAATTACCGCGATTATAAAAACCTTTTGGGTGTCTATAACTATAGATATAATGCGTTGATGTTTAGGACGCGTACAATGTTTGGCATTCATCCTAAAAATTTTAACCATCCGTTTTAATGATAACATAATATTATAGTCGGTTAATTTTTTTTTAATGTGTTAATTTAATTCCCATAAAACCGAATCTATCTGATTTTTAACTAAAAAGGTCAAGCATTATAATGTTTATCCAAAATGTAAATTAATTACGTATAACTCGTATTATAAAAATTCGTATGTATAAATATTTGAGGATAATATTTTTTTTTGCTTCGTTCAGATAGCGACCGAATAGTATTTAATATTTTGTTTTTTTGCAGTTTGTTCACATATATTCGAGAGTAAAATAGTTTTTGGACAAATTCAACTTCACAAATATATAGTACGTCTGTAAGTCGCTCTGGAAACATGGAATGAAAAAATTAAAAGTGGGCAATGTTAGTAAAAAGAGGAATTTTTTTTATTTTTCGTTTATTTTTGTTTCGTATTTATTGAAAGAAAAAACTAATTCATTTTTATCGTATCAACGTAACAGATTGCGTACAAATCGATACGGCTTACGTGAAAACAACGTGATCACCGGTAAACACTCCACACGGTGTAATTTCGAAACTGTTCAGCCGTTTTGTAAATAATCGTCGGCCGAGTTTAATCGATGAAAATAATTGAATGATAATTTACGAATTCGCGTTTTTCCACTGCGACGAACTGCAGTGTCTCCCGTGAACGTTTTGGCGAAAAGTAGCTCTAGATTTTGGAAAAGTCAGACGAGATCGGTGGAGTGAAAAAAGGTAAGTCCGTCAATCCTATCGGGGCCAGTGTAGCGAGAAATTGCGTAAATATAATGTATAATGTACTTTACAATGTCCCGGTGTGGACTGAAAAAAAAAAAAATGTAAAAACGCTGACTCAGAATCGTTTGTCGGCACGATTTTATTTTAAGTATCGTTATTAAAACCGTAGTTTTTATTTTTGAGCGCGCAACGGTCATTTTTTTTACTTAATTGTGTTGAACAATATAATACGTCCGTGTTATCAAGCTGCAATAACCGTACAGTCAGCAAAACAAAAAACAAAACAAAAAAAAAATACGTGAAAAGAAGGATAATGTGCACTCTCGATTAATTCTGATTTATACAAACGAGTTGCAAACAGCTGCTGCGCCAGGTTTTTGCTGTTGTCGCTGTTATTATTATAGGTAAGATCGTTATCGACGTTAAAAACGTAATGAATGAGAATTTTTCACAGGCACTTATTATATACACGGCGCAAAATAATAATTTTGTACGGTTTCACGCTTGTACGGTTTTTACCTCGTTAAATCGTCGTGTACCATACGATTGATTTCAAATATCGTTTTTGTATCTCGTTAATTTGTTCGAAAAAACTCATTGTTTTGAGCCTGAAACGTATCGTTTGTTTTTTTTTATTACAAACAGCTATACTTTATTATAATTATGGCCAGGTCTATAAAGAAAGTTAAATTGTAATTGCGTTGAGATAGTCGAGTACGTAATTGGTAAACAGTAAATGTGTGTAACGACCTGATCAAAAATACAAAAAAAAAAAAAACATTTTAATTATTTGATTAAACGTGCGTTCTCATCTGTAAATTTCAAATTGACACGTCCTGCAATATTATTATGCGTTTAGTTTTCTTTAACTTACTATACATTGAGACTGTAACCCTTTGTGATCTTTACGGCGTACACTATACTGCATAGAGTAGATGAAAATAATACATAAATAATACGTTGTTGTGGGAATAAATTATTGTATACCACGCTTGTGTACGTAGATTACAAAGTTTCGCACATATTGTTTTAAAGTAACATTTTTTTTAAGTTATATTTTAACGTTTTTTCTCGAAACCGCATTATAAATCGTTTTTAAAACGCAAATAATACCATACATAATCCCGCATATATTACATTCAAAATTTTGAACGTGTATATATATATATGTCAACCAACAATTATTATTATTATTCTAAGGGTTTAATTTCTACGAGTACTTACTTAATAAATTCTTTTATGGTTAAAAAGTTAATTTCTCAATCTTTGTTTGTGTGTCGTACGCGACGTCGATTTAAAATACGGTGGAAAACTTGCGTTCGTCAATATATAAAAAAAAAAAAATAGTTTAGTACAGCTCGTACATTGTTGACTATCGCAAAATGTTTTTTCGAAGACGTTTCGTTGTGCCTAGAATATTATTAACATTTTGTTTTTTAATTTTTAATTTATTATTATTAATTAATTATTATTATTATTGTTTCGAAGACGTGCAGTTTCACGTGCACGCGAGACTGCCTTGCCGATAACATTATAATATATATATATACGTGTGTTTTAGAAATGTCGATCAGTTCAACCGCGCAGAAACGTCGAGAACAGCGGCCGCGTGGCGTCTGACACTCGAAAGACAAGCGATCCGAACCGAACATTTATAGAAATATTCACCGAATCGTTTGCCGACTTGACTGTACGGGCCGGATCGCAATCGAACGACCTATATATCACGATGTAAACTCGTCGAGTCTATTCAAGTCGGAAACACCGTTTAAAATATGACGTGTGTGTATTGAGTCTTGATTGAATTTAAACATAGGTACCTAGATTAACGATCGATATGACACCGAACAATAATAACAATTATTGTCGCCCATCTCGGCCGCGAGCGGTAAACAGTTCTTATGGACAGATGAAGAGAAAACAAAATATGTGAGCCGTCTGCAATACAATATTATAAGAGCGATAGTAGTTAATACGCTTTTGTTAATTTTTTGTTTTTACGTACAATAACGATGTACATTGTATACATCTACGAATTTCCGATTTTAAAAACGTGATGATTATATGCGTATGACTGAATGTATATTTCGACATCGAAAATTTTCAATCGCTTATTTACATTAAAATCATAACGTCGTATTACAATAGTGTGTGTACACTAAAAACCTAACAGCCATCGCCAGAAATCCATGAGTTTAAACCCAGATTCGCCATTCGAAAATTTTAAAGTACAATCACTTTGTCTGTGTCTCGCTTGGTTGTGTAAATGTGTGTTTGTAAATCGGCAGTAGTATATTTTTTCGATATTTTGTTTTAAACGTCTCGCGATTCGGTCGTTTCGTAACCGCGAGTGCGTTTCGGGCCTAGAAAATTGCGCGAAATACCGCCGGGACTCGCAGTGCTAGAATCGAAAAAAAACAGCGAAAGGGGGCGAAAATTGAGCGAATATTTCTAGAAACGATCCAATTTCATACCCCGCGCGGGATCACATTTGAAGAGGTAGGTGTGCTCAGATATTTTGCACGAATGAAGGGGCACACCATCCCCCCGTCAAATCGGGCTGTAAATAAACATTACGACCACGTAGAAGACGATCTCTGGAACTGTGCCCGGACCCCTAACGATGATCCACCGCCGATTTTATCGCGTCGACCCGCACGCGCGAGAACCGCGAAGAGATCGGTCGGTCGGAGTGAATTTTGTTTTTTTGTTTTTTTCATCCTCCTCGGTAATATAAACGGCTCGGCTGATTATCTCGCCGTGCCCTACATTCCGCCGAGGGTGGATATTGTTTTGCTCGTGCACGCGAGTTTTTGCTGAGCAGTTATTATTATTCTCAAGTGTCGCACAGCGAGTCTATCGCGTGTTTTCCAAAGCATAATAGTACACCATTATATACGTTCTAAAAATCCGATGGCGGAGATTCGACCTGATGTTTATGGACACTCGAAAGGCCTCACGCGACTCGACCGCGAACCGAGTTCTCGAGTGCGAGTTGCCCGACCGCCTTAGGGGGACCGTACATCCGGGCGGTGTACGGGAGACGTTTTTTCAACTTTCACGCGCTATATCGCGGTCGGATCCGTTTTTATTTAATCGTTTATACCATTCAACGAATAACTGTGAAAAATTGAAAAAAAAGAAACAAATATGTATAAAATGTGTCGCCCGTGTATACCTGGACGCCGCGGAAAACAGTGGTTTTGGAAGGTTTATAATTGTAGAAATCGTGTGAATTGAATTCGTTAAAAATTAGAAGAAACCCCTCGCGAAAAAAAAGCGATGCCGAACGGAGCCGGGTTTATTCTTTATTATAACGTAATTAATTACAACTGTATGATTACGGCGACTGAGAAGATCGATACAAACATAATGTTATAACGCGCTCACAGCGAGTCTCTATCAAATGAATAATCGGATCGTGGTGTAAGTGTTTGTTCTATAACACTTAAATTTTACGCTTTTTTCAATGTATAAAAAATTAAAATATTGATGTACTTTTTCAAACGTACAATACACGTTGCAGATTGCGAATTTTATGAAAAAATAAATGCGGCACCGTAATCCTAATACAGATTCCACAAAGGACAGTTTCACGATACTATCGTGTCTTCAAAAAATAAATTTCCCTTATTTTCAATATCGCTAAAAATATATTGCTACACTTGTTTGCGAAGATTAAGAAAACAGTTGATTGTATACGAATCCATAAACGTTTGAGACTTCTCACGTGTTTTATTTCACGAGTACTTGCCAAAAAAGTTGAGCGTCTTCTATACGATTAAACACCGTTCTCTTTTTTTTCACAAAAGTAATTGTTTGATTCTTGTAAAGTCCTTCGCGATTCGTTCTCAACTCAAAGTTGCGTGAGAACTCTTTATACGTATAATGAAGTGTTTGTTTAATTATTAGTGTGGTTGTTGGTCGGCAGAACACACGTGTCAGTGAACGCGTTTTAATTTAGCGAGTGATATACGTATTAAACAATTTAAAATATTCTAATATTGTTGCACAGGCATAATCATCATTATTACGCTTTACTATTAAATGATCCGTGGTGTGTGGTATCAATACTGCAGTTAACAACAGTTGAAAACAACTCGCCGTCTGTTGTCCACATAGAACTTTGTAATTACGTGTTGAAAACGCGAGAAAACAGTAGTGGATCCAGTAAGTAGTGGACGACTTTATTATACCGTATTCCAGAATGAAATAACGCCAAAAAACAAAACAATACGAACACCACGATGTTATTATTTTATAGTTGCAGATACCGCATATTGTTACTGCTATTTGATCGAATTAAATCGAAACGGAGTAGAAACTTTCAAAGTCGTTAATGTGCAAAACATGACGTCGCGCGTGGTTCTTGTCCGACTGAACACCTATTTTTCGAATTAGGTCAATGCTGAATTTTGTGTTCCTCGCATTCGGCACTGTGACGATGAATAATTTTGAACGGTTGTGTGCGCGTTTGTTTAATATATTTTTTTTTTCAAGTTGTTACAGAAAATGTCGCGAGATCTAGGACGACACGATATAGTGAAGGAAGACTATATATATAGTGATTGACCGAGAAAGAGAAGGCGAGAGAGAAAACGACGAAATACAGACGGACGGGCGAGCGTGGACCGGTAGAGGGTAAAAACGGGATTAGTTGAAATTACGTTTCGCGTGCCACGGGCTGGGAGGGAAAAATGAAATATTACGGATAAATTGGCTGCCATGGATGAAAAAATATAAATCAATAAAAACGAGACGAAGGTGCTTGGTTCGAAAATATTTGAACGTGGCAGATGTTGTAAATGATGTTTCCAATTACACGTCGATGACATCGCGGCAGACTATACAGTGTTGTATGTACGAGAAGAGAGAAGGAAACAAAATTAAACAAATTGATACAATATTGTTTACGTCAGCCGTTTTTCAGTGCAGTAGTTTAGTTGTCGATGGTATCACACGAGCAGCGTTACGAACCTTCGCCAAAAGTCGTTTTTATTAAATTACTTTACGGACCGTAATAATAAAACCTTTTTGGAACGCGCGGAACAATAACAACAACATGCTGATTTCTTTATCTCGCTAGTAATTTTTCGAAAGTACGTTATAAAATGTACAGGAAAAGTACCATCGTTTTGGTGTGTGTTTGAAACGTAACGTCCAAAATAAATAAAACGTTAAAAAATCAAGGCGATAAATTTCTTATACAACGGCCTAATCGTTTAAGATAATTTGTATTTATTATTTTTCTTGGAAAAAAAAAAAGTACGAGATTCGTACCAATGACGATAACGCGAGTATAAGAATAAATTTAAAAGTGTTATGTTTATTTTTTTTTTTTCAAGACAGTAATTAAGATCAATAAACTTCTACATGCGATTACGGTCGTTTTAGTAAAAAAAAATTTTTCTCAAGTGTTTCAAAAACGTTTCAAATTTCACCTACCAATCGTATAGATACGATATATTAAAAACACTGTCGGTTATTCGCGGAACACTTCTATAGAACACTTCTATTGTTTCGCTTGATAGCTAAGATTGTGAAAAAACGGTGTTTTTTCTTTTAAATTAAAACCATCCACAGATGCGATCCATTCGTACAATATTTCATACGATCGTGACCGACTGAACGTGTTTATAGACGCCGATCGTCGAAGAAAAATCGAAGAAACGCTTCTTAGAGTTTTCCCCGACACCGTTTTACCGAATGTCGTCTTGAAATACGGCCGAAAGAAACAATTTTTCCATTTTTTCACCCCGTAATTTCGCCGGTGAGAATGGACGCGGCGGGTTAGGCCTCCTAGTACCGTTCGTCTTTCACAACAGAACATTTTTTTGGTTTTTCGTTAAAGATCATTCGTCCGGCAGGCCTTCACCGGTTTCTAAACATCCCGGAGGCCATCAATAACGGACAAGGATCCGCGGGTTTCGTCGCGCGAAACAGTTTCAAAAGAACTCCGGCTGCTTTTTTCGCGTGAAGCGCGGCGCGAGTAAATGAGTATAACTCATAAATATTAATGGGTTCGAATAACACGCCGGCGGCAGTGTCGGCGTTATAATAACGTTTTACGGGGGCAAAAAAAAAATTTAAAAAAATTACCACCAACCGTACAGCGAAACTGCGGTATTTTTCAGCGTTAGAAAACGCAAGCGGCGGGAAAAGAAGAACTGCCTGCGATCGCAGCGTACGTTATAGGTTCGCGGACGGTGGCGGATTGCGCAGAAGTAAACTCGCCACCTATTCGTACGCAAAATTTCTTTCAAACGCAAGATTTTCAAGACAATAGGACGATTGTTTTCGAAATTACGGAGAAATAACTGTTGAGTAAAGATGAGAACCCCCACTGTGTGACTCATGGGGCGGCGTTCTATAAACCGTCATCGGTATATCCATCATCGAATGTCAAAAATACCGACATTTCCGCAACCAATTTCACGTCTCTGAACAATTCTGCCAAGCTCTAGGTCCAAACCCACTTGATGTAAGAAACCTAATCTTATTTCTTAAAAAATCTGAATCGTACAATCTAATATAGTATCTATAATTTGTTGAAAATGAAAATACCGTTAATGAATATATACTAATGGCCTTGTTTTCGATGTATTTTTATTCAAAAACAAAAAAAGATGATGAATTATTTATTAGTTACATCATTCTTGGTTATAATATAAAGTAATGAACACATATAGGTGTACACAACATTTAGGTTTTTCGTCAATAACGATAATACGTAGTTCAGAGAAATTACTTTATATTTATCGAAGAAATCACCATAAAGTTTAAAAAAAAAAAAAAAAAAGTCCAACGAAAATTGGATCATCTTCGCCATTCGTTCAGCCACTGAGGATTTATGTATTGATACGATGCTTAGCGAAAATGTCCTCCGGAAGACAGCTCAGTGACAAACTGTGAACCTGTATTAAGGGTGTCATCTTGAAATTGCTTTTAGATTCGGATACATCCGAGGCTTGTCTGGAGTTAATACTGTAAAGAAAAAAATAAGACCACTGAGAACTTTTAATCGATTACCGCAACGTTTTCGGGAACTATTTTATATACCTAAGTCCTAACAAGCTTGTAGTGTTTTTTTCATGGGAATTAATGTGCCCAATAAATCATAGAAATAGACTTGTACAAAAATTACGTTTTTTTCATAAGTATTCACTACGTGTTTACCGCTTGTGAGTGAGAATAATCTTTTCTATAAAGAGACTTTTATTGGAAAATTTGAGCAAATATTTCATATCGCACATTTATAACGTGGTCTTGCATTTGTCTGTAAAAATAGTAATAAAATATTAAAATGTACACCGTCAAGCACCATGCAAAGTCCTGTGTTATGTATTTTTAAAAAAAATTAAAGTATTATATAATATAGCTATAAATTGCAAAGTTTCAAAGTTCTATATTTAGTTAAAAAATGATTGAAATCCTTTAAAACTCCATCAAACCTGTATATTATGTTGTGATTTTGTTATACTTCAATCGTTATTTTGTAAGATATGACCAAAAAACCAAATTTGATGTGTAAAAAATACGTTAACCGTTAATGTTTACGTAGTTTTTGCGGTCCTAGAATAAATTACTGAATTGTTATTTGAGCTGTTTCTTTATTTTATGTACGATAAAATGATACGTTTTATTTTTTTACATTTTTAAAAAGTTAACTAATTGATTTTAATTGTATTTAATGTAATTACAGCACGTGTAAAATAACAAAATACGATTACGATTTTAAGTATCAAAATATGATTTCAAAATAATTTGCATTTAGCTATATTATATAATAAATAAAAAGCTTTTAACAAAAAAAAAGTTGCCAAATTAAATAATATAATGGTATTAAATGTTTACAGTGGTCCGAAATAGTATGAATTTTTGTGTGTTATTGATGTTGCTATTACAGTGAATTATACATATTAACGTCGTATCGTTAATTACAAAATTTAAAAAACAAGTCCTTAAAAACCGTATTTGTTTTGAGAACACTGTAAAATGGGTTACCTTTGATTCATCGGCTCGCGCTAATGTAAGTATCGTTCTGAAAGAAAAAGCAAAAAAAAAAGTAGAAAGAATCGCAAAGAAGTACGTTTTACAATTAAAAACAAACACGTACGGACAAACATAACTGAGATCCACATCAGTACATTTTAGTATACAAAATACACATGGATTATCTTTAGCATAGTCGAATTTGAAGTGTTTATAATTTTCATAAATTGCATTTAAATACGTCAGAATTCAAAAAAAATTTAGGTAAATGTGTGATTGTTTTTTTTTTTACAATTATTTATAATTTATTTTTTATACTTTATGAAAACACCAGAAAAGGTTAAATCATTTTCATTAATTTCTATAACTATGTCGTTTAAACGAGCTTGACAGTTGATAAATATATGATATCATATATTTTTTGTGTGTATCGGACCTGTTAGTCACGATTAAAATTCTATCGAAACATGTTTATTCCGATTACTGTCCTTTTCTACAAAATCTTCACGATTATCAAAGATAATTATTCAAAAATTTAAATTCCGTGGTGTTTAGCACGAAGGTCCAGAAACGTACTGAAAATCCCTACACATAGGTACTTGCTAGACATTTTAGGACATATTTTTTTTAGACAAACAAAAAAGGTATTGACGTTGTTCAACATTTAGTCATTATAACTCCAGTTTAGATTGAACGAAATCTACGCCGGTCAGCTCGCCGTAGAACTTTGATCGGTGTTTTCGGATAATTTCGTTTTTTTCAATCGCAAAAAGTACATTTGAACAATTTATTTCAAACATACGTTTTTTTTTTTATTTTTAAAACCGTAAATTTTGCGACACACGTCGCGGTCGCGATATGCGGCGTTGCTAGGTCTTACGCGCGCCGTTACCGGGGTCGTATGTTTGTTTCGACCGCCGTCATCGAATCACTTTGAATTCGATTTTCAAACGAACGAATCGTTTACGGTCTATTTCGTAGTGAATTTATTAACAGAAAAAAAAAAAATTAATACACTCTTGTCCCCGGCGTCCACGTCGTTTACACCACGTTCTTACCAGACGCGACAAGTACGTACGGATCTCAGACGTCGGGAGCAAACGGTTGTTTTTCGGGTAAGTCGAGTAATCTTTTACACCGTGCTTTCACCGCGGACAACAGCGAGCGACGGACGGGACCGCATAATTTTACGATACGGGCAGCCAAAAATTATCCCGTATTATCTACTTTCTACTTTTTTTCTAAACTCCGGCGCATCCCCCAAACAGGGCTCAAGAGCGTTATGGACGACAACAACTCGCTGACGGTCAACACGCTGGCCGGGATAACCGGGGGCTTGTCCTCGGTGCTGGTCGGCCATCCGCTGGACACGGTCAAGGTCCAGATGCAGCTGTTCCCCGACACGTACGGCAGCATGCTGAAGAGCATCGTGAACACGTTCCGGCGGCGTGGCGTCCGGGGCCTGTACGCCGGTTCGACGCCGGCGCTCGCGTCCAACTGCGCGGATAGCGCGGTGACGTTCGGCACGTACGGCCTGTGCCAGAGGTTCGTGTCCTACGCGGTCAACGGTCCGGGCGGCGCGACCGACGAGCTGAACTACGCGGAAAACGCCGCGGCCGGCGGCATCTCTTCGGTGAGACGGACCGAGACGATAAAAATACACGTATTGTAACATAAAACGGTAAACGTTGCGATAATATGGCGAAAAATCCGGTGCGATCGATCGATCCGGTGGTATGGGTAGGAGGGCATTATCGTTCTCAATCGCGAGTGAACCGGAACGACGGCGTAATGTCTCCACGGGTAATAGGAATCCGCTTGAATGAGACGTACGTACTCGACGCGAGGTGAGTGCGCGACTCATAAAAAAAAAGTTCGGTTCACACTTTTAAGACGTTCGCGCGTGGTAAAGACTATGAAAATTGTCAGAAGGTATGAAAGATAGCCTGTCGAATATCCTCCTCGTAAATCTTCCGGTCGACAATACGCAAATTTCTTAGAGCCTGCGCGTTTTGACCCAGTGCCGAGATAATAAAAGTATACGTATAATGATATGTAGTGGAAAATCCGTTTTCCGATGCGATCCGGTGGTATGGGGGATGTCAGTGTATGAGGGGTTGGATTACCGTTCTGAATCAATAATTGCGAGTGAACCGGAATGACACGTAATGTCTCCATGGGTAATAGGAATTTGCTTGATCAAGACGTACGTACTCAATGGGAGGCGAGTGCGCGAATCATAACTTCAGCGAGCTTTGTATTTTTTTAACGATATTTAACGATTTTTTAACGTTGGTAAAGATTATGAAAATTGTCGAATGGTCTCGTAAATATTCCGGTCGATCATTTGTAAATTATTTAGAGCCTGCGCGTTTTAACCCAGTGCCGTGCCGATATAATAAATACGTTCAATATTCTAAATAGTCTTGTTAAAAATGTGCGGTTATTTTCTCAAAAAGTCTTTCGTATTATATGTAATATATTATGTTTCGTACTTACAAATTTTCTATCGCTAAATTTTATTGTTACTATCGCATAATATGATTTGTATTCTTAATCATTAATATTTATCGCTCTCTATCTCTAACACATGCATTAGCTTAAAAGAGATCGGTAACCGTGTAAAACAACTTTTTGTATTCCACGTAATAGAGATGGTTTAAAATAGAATAAAATTTTTAAAAAAATGTCTCGTGTATAATAATGAGCGTATTTGAAGGAATAGTGGTAACTTGTCCCTTATAAGTACAATGTAACTGTAAAATTTAAACACTTAGTATGTAATTTTTACGCTGAAGGAAAAGTATTATGAATATTCCAAAAAAAAAAAAAAATGTCGTTTACAGCTATTGATTCCAAACTTCTAAATATTATTATGATGTTAAATAAATAATTCATGTCGTACTTTTTATTTTTTCAAATAACTTAATTCGACGAGTATGAAAAAGTTATAAAACTTGCCCAGCCGCTTATACGAGTAACAACGCATATTATTATTGTACCTATATATGCCTTGCTTAAGTGAACAATTTTTTGCCCACTCGGGTCACCTGCCCACGTTGGCCAATATTATCGTATGAAAGCATCGCGCTTATTGTAACTTACTTATTGTAACTTACTTGTTCGCTTATTGTTCGGATGGTTTTTGGTGATCACGCGGTGTTTGAGAATACTCAGAGATTACGCCTATGCCCTTTATCATACGAACGGCGGCCAACTGGCTGTTACCAATGTCACAGAAGATCGCCAAGTTTCGTCGAAAATTTACGTGCCCGACGTAAAAAAAACGATTTTTTTCTTTTAGTTATTCACCACCATGGTAATTTGCCCGACTGAACTCATCAAAATACGCATGCAAGGTGTGCCAGAATTGAATTTAAAAGCCCCAACAGTGTCCCAAGTGGTTAAAAAGTTATGGAAAGCAAGCGGGTTCAAAGGCCTGTATCGAGGACTCGGATGGACTTTAGCTCGAGAAAGCATCGGATGCACCGCGTTCTTTGGTGAGTACCTAATTTTAAGAATTAGGTTCTTTTTTTTAACTTTCAATACACTACAATGACCTATAATATTACCGATCGTAAACGCACTTTGTGTAATTTTGTGAAACGCCAGTCGTTCAGAGAATTTAACAACAATCTACCACCTGTACAAAACATAAACGATAAATTTTGGTTATTATCATTGGTATTTTACGCGCGAGAAATACCAAACGTACATCATCAAACGTTAGCACAAACGCAGTTGTGCGGTTTTTAATGCGATATTTTGATAGAGAACAATTTTTTTTTTTTCATATGATTGAACACGGGTCGACGTTCTTGAATTTTTTTATTTTTACCAGATTTTTTTTTATTAAGGTTTAAAAATATTCCGAGCGATTTTTGTCGCCATGTGAACAGCGCCCTACATATACGCTCGGTAGTTTGTCGTTCTTTTTCGGGTTTTTTCCCGATCGTTTCGTAGACCGTAGTTGTTGTCACACCAAACCAATATTCAGCGAATATTGTCCACAGGATCTTACGAGTGGTCCCGCGAACAGTTGAAACCCGTGGGTAAGCGAAAAGAAGATTGCACCCCGTTGGCCACGTTGACGGCAGGAGCCGTGGCCGGATTGCTCAATTGGTTGGTCGTCTATCCGATCGATGTGATCAAGTCCAGAGTACAGATTTCGAATAAGTCCAGTGGACTTCAGATGTTCCGGGACGAATTTCGCCACATGGGCTTACGCGGTCTGTACTGTGGTCTGTGGCCGACGTTGCTCAAATCCGTACCGGTAACCGCGGTGAGCTGAACCAACTAAAGGAAAACAATAATTATTAGACTATAAACCTTGGCGCGTTTACACATCAGAATTTTGAGTTTGGTTCATCGTAGTTCTTCAAAATCAAAAAATAAAAAAATCAAATTCAAAAAAATCATTTAAAGACCGTGGAAAACATTTTCAAATGTCAAATTTTGCAGGTACTGTTGTTTACCGTCGAATTTTCAAAACCGTTTTTCCGCAGCTGCCTATCAAACGTGGCGGCTGTGGCGTCTATTAAACCGGCCAGCAAATTTTTTTCATTCTGCGATTTCATGTCCGGATGGATGGCCGGTCGGTGTTCCTAATCTGAATTTGGAGAAAAATCAGCACCACTCTAAAAAAAGAAACCTTTTTTTCTTTTTTTGTTCCCAGGCGTCGTTTCTACTTTTGTTGGTCACCCGATGGATACGGTCAGAGTCGTACAGCAGGTAACCAACACCAAAGCGCTGCAAGCCGCAAGAGACGTCTACAAACAAGACAAGGTTTGCTTTAGAATGATTCATAAACTACTATTTTAATTAGTACATATAACTTACAGAAACATATTTCTGATTTTTGAAAAAGCATTACACAAATATAGGTATATATTTGTCAAACGTCGTAATAATCAAACGGAAAACAATGTTTTTAACAACTGTTCTGTTGCTGCGGAAACCGTACTAACTTTACGATTTAGTTTTCTCGAGACTTGCAGATATTATTAATATATTATGAAAACATTACGATACGGTAATTTTTATGTTCCGTACAATATAGATTTAATCTATGAATTTTTGTCATAATGAGTTTAAAAAAAATATTTTATTATTAATAAATATATTTCATATGCCTACTACCTTTATCGTGTTTTGGATTTGAGTTTGGACTTGCAAATATCATGTATACGATATGTATGAAACATAACGCGTTAATTGAATAATAAATTACAATACAAAATGGTTTTTACTATCAGATAAGTATGATAATACCGATTTACTTTTTTGTTTTTTTTTTTTATGGTTTCAGAAACACTATTTTAGGTATCGTTTGACCCCTTTTATAGAACTAAAAGTGTCTTGTCGACGCGAACAACTGAATACAATGAAATACCTGAAATAAAAATTAAAAGCATTAACACAACGCTTTGAACAGTTTGCAGGATATTTTAGAGGAATGATGTTTCCGCTTTTGAGCATGGGTGTCACGAATTCGGTGTTTTTCGGAATCAACGGAAACGTGATGAGGCTGATTCAAAGGTATCGAAGCGATAACGACACGGACGACGACGTAGGCGTCAGATTTTGTTGCGAAGCCGAACATTTGAACAAATATTGGCATTTGGACGTTTTTGTCTCGGGATGTTTAGGCGGATTTTGTTATTCTTTGATCAACATACCGAGTGAAGTGGTGAAAACAATATTACAAGCATCGAGTAAAAATAAACATTAATTTAATAGTTTTGATGTATTTATGTACATTTGTACAAAGTAAAACGTGTTTAAAATTTTTTTCAAATCAACGTTTTTAAAAAAATTAAATCTTTGAGAGTTTCTCTTGAACATATTTTTATCTTCGAACGCGTTATTTACCCGCCATATAGGAAATCGAAAATAATAACACAGGCACGCGTATTGAACTGTTTGAAAATAAAAAATAATGGACTGATTTCAGGTATCAAACCGAAAAATCCGGAGAACGTCAAAACCACAGAAAAAGTAACCAGTCCGATAAAGTTAATTGTTAATTTGTACAAAGAAAAGGGTATACGATCGCTTTATCGAGGAGGAACATTGTTGATGATCAGGTTAACTATTATTACACCACATTAATAATTCCCATTCTCGTTTGCACCATTTCCGAAATTGTAAACCATATTTACTTCTTTACAATTCCACTAATGATCGTGCGTAGAACACATAGTTACGACGAACAATAATATAATATTGTGTTCAATCGGTTACTAGTACCTACTATAAAATTATGATAAAAAAAAGCCTATAAAAAGCCTTAAAAGGGTATTTCAAGTTTTTCCCTAATTATAATTGATTTGAAATTTATCATACTTGGGTCTTTTATCATGGAGGATCTGATCTTTCCCAAATCTGCAGGTAAAAATATTTCTCTTCGTACTTATATACTACTGCGCAGTGTTTAAGTGTAACGGGACACCATCGCTAATAAATAATATTACGATAATCGTGATTCTGCTTTTTGAGTTGTTTGCCTGCAATTTAACAGCGTTGCGCTTTTGGTCTTTTCTATCGAAAATTGTTTCGCAAACAAAGAATTATTTATACAAAAAATTGATGTACAGGTTCTGATAAAATATAGGTAATTACTCAACTTTTTAAAATTTTTGATACAGGTTATTGAACTATTTTTGACTAACCCCCCGAAAATAAAAAAAAACAAGCAAAGAGTATTTATAACATTTTTCTAGTAGAGAAACGGTAATCGAATTTACGTCACTCTTTCCAGAGACGTGCCTTGCATGGGCGTTTATATGGTCACGTACGAGCATATGTGTTGTGTGCTGAAAAAATCCTGGTACAACGGAACAACGAAAAATGAATCGATTCCAAAACAAATACAAATGATTTCCGGGGGAATAGCGGGTAATAATTTGTTTATCGACGTATTAATTTGGATCACAACTGTACAGTATTATGTGCGTTTTAAAATGAATGTTTGATGGTGCGATTCGATGCAAATAATGGTTAAGACAACAGAATACAGAAACTATAATACAATAACAACAATATTATTTATAAGTACTGATAGACTTACTTGGTTTACATAACCATATACAATACATGTATATTTTCTACAATCAAATATTAAGAAAACAAATGTTTTCCGACGGTGCAGCATTCTAAACGAATAATGCCCGTTTTTGATCCGTCTAACTTATACTGCAATACAAAGCGAAAGCGCTACTAAATCATTCACGGTTATGCAAGTTAGACGTCACGTAAAAAGCGTGTTTGAAGTTTCTCGAGACACTATAATATCAACATACTTTTGGTCACAGCATTGCAGATGTGGATTACACTCATAAATCTTCGTACGTCCGGGTGTGGTAAATCTGGTGGCGATACGTAACGCAAGGGGAACGTTTTCATCTGTTTTTCTCGATGTTTTTTTTGAAATATTAATTGTTTTTATTTGTTTCGAACAAAATACGCTCTCATCGAAACAAAAACGGTTGTTTCCCACACGTAAGACATGTGTGATCGCGTGTCGTTGACGACGGTATTTGTGTTTTGCGTAGGCGTCGCGAGTTGGATATTCGTGTTGCCGTTCGACGTGATCAAGTCGAAAATCATCGCGGACAGTCTCACCGAGCAGCCGGTGTACAAGGGCGCGTGGGACTGCGCGAAAAAGACGTACCGGAAGGGCGGTGCGAGACAGTTTTTTCGCGGATTTTGGCTGCTCTGCTTTCGCGCGTTTCCCGTCAACGGCATCGCTTTTGTCGTGTACGAGATGCTCATGGACGCGTGCGGTAAAAGGTCCAAAACGGCGACGACGGTCAGTGACGAAAACCACGTGTCAAAGTGGTCGAAATGAAAAAAAAAGCAAGAAGAAGAAGGAAGAAGAACTATCGTGGCCCTTAATATATATATATTAAAGGCTTTTAAGACTGATAATTATTTTGTAAACGCTAAAAACGTACTCGTTTCATAAAATAGCGTTATTTTATAGCGATCGAAAAAATTTTTTCGATCGCATATTGAAATGTATGACACAGTTTATTGGTACAAAAACTTGTTTTTTTACCCGTTTATCTATAACAATATATTATACGGTTTTATTAATCAGTTTTTTGTGTTCGTCTCCATGTACGCACCGTTTTACACATCAGTGAAGGCCGATCACGGTCACTGGTATTTTAATATTTCCATTTCGTTTCAGCAACGAAACGATAGTGCTTTTTAGTTACCACTGTCGGTGTTTTATTTGCTGTTATTTTTATCGAGCAGCAGAAGTTCATCGATACAGTTGTTCCATTCTACTGTGAGAACGTAATTTATACGTTTTTCTATCCCATTCTCGCGCATTAAAATTTATGAGGACGATCTTTTGGCTATTTTTATGGCCATTGCACAATAGATTTCATGCAGGAAACTGCGTAATATTTTAAATTTGACAACTTGAGTCACATGATATAAACTGTGTAAGAGTCGAAGACGAGTAGAGAATAACGATCTATAGAAAAAATCATTTACCTATTTTTTTATCTGATATCAAATGTGGCCATGAAAGTAAAATGCCTCTGTACCGAGTGCAGCGTTTAGAAAAGTTAATATTGCGCGAATCGAGTTCTACGTTATGAGGACGAACAACCATTGAATCCGATTCCATTATATTGTTTTTTTTTTGTGCTGTTCAATATTTTCGACAGAACAAAGTTACATGCTTCAACTGTCGATTTTTTTTAAAAAAAAACGATGTCTACCGTTCACATAACCACTATAGTTGTATTTATTTACTGAAACTATGACATTTATTTAGCGTTCGGTGAAATTGTATTCGGAAAACGTCGCCTTTTAAAGAAGGTCTAATGAAAATACTGTGTTTCCTCGTACAAATATATCCCTCGCGTGATTTTGATCCATTTCCATGCCCGTTCGGGTTATGGCCTGAACTTTATTGCAGTTTTGTCTTGACGGGAGGAACTATTTGGAGGCTAGGGGCGATTAAAAAAAAAAAAAAAAAAAAAAGCAAATAAAGTATTATAGTAAAATGTTAGTTGAAAAGAAAATACGAAAATCATCAAATCCGAGAAAATGTCATACTACGCAAAATACCGTGGGAATTACAAAATATATACTATATTGTCTGAGTGTATAAGTTGTCTTTTTTTTTTTAAATGAAAACACCTAAATCTTTTGACTTGTCTCGACTTTTTTTGTTGACGGGTCGAAAAAAGTTGTTCACGCGGCAACCCGTGAAAACCGTCCGCGATACGTTTCGACCGACCGACCTGCGATGACAACGATAATAGTCGCTCAACGGCCACCTCGAAAATCGGTGAAAAATCGGTATAGCCAAGATTTGAAAACGATTCGCTTTCGAGACCGTGATTCTACTACACATTTTCGATATTAACGTTTTTCCGCGATACGATTTTTATCGTACAGTAAAACTACACGAACGGTTTGTGCGTCGATAAGAGTTCGCTCGGTGCCACGTCGTCGGGACATTACGAGGACGCAATTAATTATTATCTTTACACCGATGTCCCGTAACGGTTGTGGCGAATCCATGATATACGAACCCGTGTAATTCGAGAAAATTGAGCCTTACGGGGTTGTTCTCCATTATACGCTTTAACCGAATAATCGAGGACGTCCGCGTGTGTGTGGTGGTGCGCACCCCACGTTCGGCCGTCTTCGCGAGCCTCCGCCGCCGCCGCGGAACTCGCACGCGCTCTCTCGCCGTACGTCGCGAAATCCTCCCTTTCGAAGCCCCGTCGTCCCATCGTTCCCGGTCGCCGTCGCCGCCGCCAGTGTGCCGCCGGGTACGCCAGACGATCGCCGTCCCGCGTTGTCGCAGCAGTCACCGAGCTTACGGTTCACGACGATTTTCGCGTACGTCAAACAACAACGGTTTGAGTTTTAACGAAGTTATCGCGCGAAGTTATAAAAAGTGCGTTTTTTTTTTTTTCGATCGGGTATCGAACTCTGAAAAAACGTCTTTCTCCGTTCGATCCGCGTTTCGAGGCTGTTAGGAAACCGGCGCTTTTCGGGGTTCGTCGAGTGCATTCCGTGCGAACGGTCCGTCGTCCGGCAACATTATTCCCCGTGAGGTTGGTTGGAGCATACGGCTAACGGTACGTTCCGCAGAGTGCACCGTTCGCGGCGATAACGTTCGAACACGACTCGACGTGTACGATCCGGCCGCAGCGCGAACGGTTTGTGCGTTTAGCGTGCGAAAATAGAAAAAAAAGGAAAAAAAAGGAAAAAATTTAAATAATCTAACGCGTAATGGTAATTAGTAGGTGGTACTCGAGTAATCTGGTGGCCGGAACATCGAATGACGGTCTAAAACACGTATTATATGCACGCCTATTACCAATCAACCGTCGGCTCACCCGTCCGTCGGTAGTAAGAATAAGTGTTTTTTACGCTGTCCGCAATCATTCCACACTTGGGTGTAGTCGAATCGCCTGTACTGATTCGCCCGCAGCAGTGCACAAAAACACTAACACCGGTTAACGAGACGTTTTCAATCCCAACCATCACCGTAACATTTAAGTAAAACAATGTTGTGTTACCTATTCTCGAATGGTTCGATCGATGAAAAAAAATCCCGGTAGCTGGGGCAAAAGCCTACCAGCCGGTGTAAACTGCGCGTTCGCTGCGACGAACGAACGACGCTAGACGTACCACGCGTTTAAAACGAACGACGGGAATGGACGACGTATTTTTTTTAAATTAAAACTTTTTATTTTTCGTTTGGCCACGTCTGATTCTCGTGTATACAGAAGTACGTTATCTCACGAGAGTTTGCGATGTTTGCACCCGTCCGATCGAAAAGTCGCGGCTCGACTGCAGCAGTATTATTTTTACTCGCATCGTGAAATGTCCAGTGCCGTCGTGTGAACACAATATTATCATTAGGTCAGGAACGTCGCTATATAGTGCTATAGCGGATACGGTGCGACCACGTGCGTACTTTACGGTCGTGTGAAAACATTAAAACACGACGTTTCCGGAACGATCTTCCGTTTATACTCGCGTTTGTAATGACCCAAAATACGTTGTACGCGACGATGTTGTTTCAAAAGTGACGCGTTTTCCCCGCGGTGGTCTGATCACGAAATCACAAAAAAAACCGGAAAAACGGAGAAATAATCACTTTTTCGAGTACACGTTCCGATCTTTCGTGAAATACCACAAAAAACGTCGGTGTTCGTTCCGGGATTGTACTTTGTTTTCGATCGCGTTTTTGAGTTTACGCGCCGTCGACTGTTTTACGAACGCACAAATTGAGTTGGTTCCTCGAAACGTTCACATGCATTATTCGCGCGGACGAATGTATAAAATTCAATAAAGTTTTCAAAAAATTTCTGCCGAACTTAAGAGTATATAGGACTCGTTTAATGTTCGACTAGCCGAGTTTGCTCTTCAATCAAGTGGCTCGCCCGAAGCTTCGACAAAGTCTTTTTTAGATTCAGAGTGCAGTGAGAAATGTGTGTTTTATAGCACTAGAATGGTTGGAAGATGCACTCGCGTGGAAACTCTTATTGAAATTTTGACATTTCTTATCACTTTTAGGGGTAGAAGGTGGTTCCAATATTTAAGTTGAATGATACAAAAAATTTTAAATTTTTTTGTGTTATCAGACCGAAAATTGGAACATCAACAGAAAGTTCGATTGTTTATATTTTTGAGTGGAAAGAGCGATCTGATCAATGAGCTTTGTATGACATAAGAGTAAGGAAATTCGATATGAATATTAGATCCCATTCGAAACGGTTGTTAAAATTTTACATATTTACCGAGTTTTGATCCAAAAACACACAAATTTAGACTGAAAACCCCCCGATGGAGAGGCGAGTATTGGTCAGATGGGATCGAAACCGATACCATGTTGTTTCTTTGAGTTTCCAGTCGTTCGAAACTCGAAAATTCGTAACAAACAAATACGTGTTTCGATGTTTTCTCGCAGTACACTTGTATAACATAAAAAAAAAAAAAAAAGAACGAAAGGAAAAAAAAGAAAGGGAGAAATTCTTAAAAAATCTCTGGAGAAAAAAATATTTTACCAGGTCGTATAACTCACCTCGCTCAAAATTATTTTTTTAGATACTAGGTACTCCCTTTCTTTCCGATCGTTTTTCAACGTGCACGTCGCTTGAGCGCCGAACGTTCGTCGTCCGCAATCGAACCTACGTAAAGCGACAAACATCTGAAACGTAAAATGCGAATTTTCGACCAATTAGTTTATGCAAATAAATTCGTTTCGGGCGGTCCACGGTGTAATTTATCGCGCGCCTTACTTTCCAGGCAATAAAAAGTCCCGGACCAAACGGAGGTACGTAACGCTGATGCTATCGGCCATAACGATCGCAATATATATTTTATTTTCTCTTCACTCTCGCGCTGTTGTTTTTATCGCCGTTTCCAGTAGGTATGTCTTTCGTACTCATTTTTCTATTTTTCGGCCTAAATTCATGACTTTAATCCACGGTAGGTACGCTCGAATACATACTTTGCACGAAGTAACAGTATAGGTACATAATGGAGTTAAAAAACGGTTTTTTTTTTTAGACAAGATTTAACTTAAAAAACGCCAGGGACCGTGAACATTACAATAATAATTGTCATTATTATATATTTTTCCCGATGCTCATTACGTATTACACACGTATACGTCTTAAATTCATTTATTTTTTTGTTTGCTACGTATCGTTTTGTTTTCAAAAAAAAAAAACCCGCTGAGTGATCATTTTGTTCGTACGCGCAGCTACTCGAATTTTTAATTTAAAAACAATATAATATTAATCGTTTGAATTACCGCTCGTAAACATGTAACAAAACGTAATACCAACAGACGGCACGTATGAACATGACATATTCTTGTGTATTGTTTAATTTTATTTTGCATACAGCGTGTAAACAGAAAAAAAAAATGAATTATTTGAGTTGTTCAGATAGTATACAAAAATTATGTGGACCGTGTCTCTCATTTTGGTAAAGATGTGGGATAAGAGACCCGGGGTTGGAGCCAAAAACGTTTTTCGTGTTTCCGTATTAGAGTTATCCACATGTCGTGTACAGAGTGACCTTTTGTGTGTTGCGTAAGTTATACCGAAACAGCTAGAATAATTTTTAGTAACAAAAATGAATTAACTTTATGGAAACGGATCTCCTGAAAAAGCAAAAGACTTTATTTCAATGAAACTAAAACGAATTGTTGTGATTTATTTTTCACTGTCATATTTTCACGTCGTGTTAATTTTTTTTTTTTCTTTACAAAAACTGCCGAATATCAAATTCCAATATACCAATCGTGTAATGAATAGCTGAAACGTTTTTTGAAGCATCTATCAAAACAAGATTGATTCTGTGAGCGTAACAATGAACGTATGGGCATGGATTTTCAGACATTTCGCGGATTAATTCCTGAAGACCATCAACACTTCCTGACTTAACAGAAGCGTCATCGTATGTAACATAACAGAATCTCTCATTTTCAAATACTCTAACCATTTGTATTTTGTATACCACGAATTTTTATTAAATGATCTGTTTTTCACCAATTTTTCGTCTCGGAAATATAAAATTAGGTTTATTTGATCTATTATATTTGTTTAATCATCAAAATCACCGTCATTCTTAAAAGAATTCTCTCGAATTTTTTTTGAAGAAACTGTATCAACGTCAGAATGAGTGAATTCATTGCCTATAAACGAATACATTTATAAAATAAGTTTTAAAGAAATATCGTGAGATAATGATTCATAATTTATAAACAACTATAGTTCTTTTATAAAATATCGGGAACAATAAAGATTAGTAATAACTGGTGACTGTACATCATAGTACAGCAACATTGAAATAGGTATCTAGTTATTTGAACAATGTTCTATTACATATTTGTACGTTTAAAGTAAACCTATTTGATAACTTTGGTAACAAATAAAAATAAAAAAAAAATACATAAAATTCAATAAACATACACATTTACATTAAACATACACAGATGTTGTGTTTTAAATTAAATTGAAAATATAAAAATATAGTAAAGGTGCATTAATGAGAAAACCAATAAATGGCACGTTTTTAGTACGCGGTACAAAAAATGGAGGTAATTTATAATCTCTTTAATGCACGCTGTGTGTCTTGTGAGTTGTGTATGGTGAGTGAAGTAAAACTTTTTCAAAACATCAAACTTTTGAAAACAAAAAAAAACACTCTGAGTTCAGTGAAATGAAATTCGTATCACATCTTTTATGGACGAGATTCACTTCGTAAATAACCAAGTAAACAAAGTAACATAATATTATACTCGATTTGAACTCTTATCGATTTCAGTGGCGTCCCTTAAATCACAGTAACAAAACCTAACGAAAGCCAAATTTTATGATTTTTCACAAACGTCGTACAGGAAAAAGCACTAGTCGATTTGGTATTTTTTGTTTGTTTTATATCGGCTACAAGAATTAGTCATTAATTTTACGGGGCGGCAATAGTGGATTCGAAGTATCAAAACGGCATATTCGACTTGATTGAGGGCACGGTGTTGTTCGCACGTAAAAGAATGAAAAACAAAAACAGAATAAAAAACAAAACAGAGTAAACAAGTGGATTACTACGAGTTCGCGTATTATCGTTCTGGAAACAACAACCGTTCCCTTGAACGTATTATTTTAATCCAATTTCGTACTTACGTCTGGTGTGCTCCCGCCTCTTGTAGACCGCTTTGAGCCGTCGCTCGAACTGAACAAACTCAAACTGAACTGCTCAAAAATCTCCATGTTTCAGTTTTAAGTGTATCGTCGCCGCACTAGACGTCGTTATTGGCGAAAATAAGAAACGCGCCTTGGTGCATTTGATAGTAAAGTCATAGAGTAAAGAACAATTTTACCTTATCGTCTTGCCCCGCTCCTCGTGAGAGTAATTTTCTTTTATTTTTTTTTTAAAAAAAGAGGAGAAAAAAGAGATGAAATCAATTTTTTTTTTTTTTTGCGTCATTTGTTCTTCGATTCGTATCGCGTCGAGTCTGCAGGTTAATCAACGGTCACTGCACTCAACAACACTGTTCGTTATAATTATAATTTATAACACAATACTATACCGCGGCTGTGGGAAATTGAATCCATCAAATCAACTATCTATTTGCCGAACGAATACAATGTAGATGTACCAACTGTTAATTATTGAAATTAGTATAGAAAGTTGACGGTGAAAATAAAAGTTGTGTCTTAAACCGATAATTTATTGTGACTTGTCTCTATGATTTATGTAAAACAAATGTTGTACAACCTAAATATTCGTATTTTATTTTTTGCATAAAAATATTATAATATAGGTAATAATAATGTATAACGAACATATGAAAGACGTATCATAATATCTAATTTGTTTTAGTATAGGTAACAAAATTAAACATTTTGGAACCACAGTTTATAAAATGTTTATGTTTCGTGTGTAATATAAACGTTCATATTACACATTTATTTTTCATATTTACGTGTTTTATAAATATGAATTCCGTATTTTGTATATTTGGACGTCCAAACATTTTAAATCGTGGACGATTTTCAATGGTTCATCACTTGGCTCAAAAATATGACTGAAATAAGTATACAACGAAATAAATCCTAACATCACGAGGCCGCATATTGCAGTACAGAAAGTAATGGCGATATATTTAATTTTTTTTTAAAAGTAAATTAAATACAAGTTGAAAATTATAATTGTAATCCTCTCGTTTCGTCGCACGTTTAATTTTTCATTCAAAATTTAAATATTTTTACGCTTCCAATTTGCTAAATTGTATCACGATGCGTTTACTCAATGGAAAATAATATCATACCTGACGAATAGTAACCGAGCCACAATTTAGACGACAAGCGAAAATTATAGTTTTCTCTTGTGGCTTTTAAAACGCGTTTTTTAGCGGTAACTGGTCTAAAAACCAGAAGCTAGTGAAAACTCGAAACAAACAGGAGCGGCTGACGACTGTGCATTTGTAGAAGTTCATCGCTCAGTTGGTTATTCACCACTGTACGCTTTGTACTATTTTCGGTACGACAAACTAAAAACTGGTTGTAAGTACACGACATGAAAAATTTGTATAATTTTATATCGCAAACAACAAACTATAAACACCGACTGACTAAAAAGTTCCTACCGAAATGGTTTCCAAGATGACATTTTTTAATTGATCTCCTTCCCGTGGTCTTGTATCACAAAAGTCATGTCAAAACGTTACTACTTTTCACATTTGGCAATGCTGCGTTGTAAACACGAAAGGATTCGCAAATTTTTACGCGACTCAAAAAAGAACATCAATAACTACATTGTCGTTAAGCCTCAAAGAAAAGCCAAGTCGATGTTTTTAAGGTTTCGCACTTGGACACAAATAAGAGTTGTGTAACGGTATCATTGTGGTAGTTTAAACGCCGTTGTCGGCTTAGTAAAAATCAATACGTGAAAAAAAAAAAAATAAACAATACGACATAAAAGACGACCGACAACAATACCTACGGTACAGTGTACGCACGTACTTCAAAGTGTGTCGAGTAAAAAAATTAACACAGCGCAACGATCAAACCGTGAACGTTGTTTTGAGATTAAAAAAAAAGAAATTTCAGTACTAGCATTCGTCTGCGTGAATTCCCTGATAACACGATTCCGCGCGTACACATGTTTATTTTTAAACATAAAAAGTCATCCGAACAAATTATTTTCTCGTTGAAAAATAATCACCTGCGTCCAGACGAATAACTATAGTTCTTTCGGTTCGATACGAGGTTTTAAACGTGTTCGACGAAAACTTTTACGTTTTAACGAAATTCGGCCCTGACCGATTTACACTACATATTCACAACCAAGTCGCGGAAATCGTACGATTTGTTAATTGCCACGATCAAAATTCGGCTTCCTCAATCCGGATGAATTCTACTTTTTTTTTATTCTTTTTTTTTATCCGCAGACGAGTGTTTTTTGTTTAGTTCTGTAACCGAGGACGTCGCGTCACGCACGATTTCGTTCAACGATTTTAAATTGGTTATAGCTCCCCAAAGGATTCGGCGCCGTTTCGACCCCTTTCGCACTGGGTCATATTTACACGCGCACGCCCGCATCGATACGTATTAATTATAAGCGTAACATCTGCATTGATGCGTTTTAAATACTTATCCGAAGTATCCGTGTTTAAAAAGTAAAAAGGTACCGTCGCTTTTCAAATTAAATCTTTTTTTATCTATAAATCGTTGAACACGAAAAAAAAAAAACCTTACTGCGAGACAAATTTCACGCGAGTTTTTTTTTTTTATCGTTTTTAAGACGCGAAATAGCGAGAACGAAACCAAAACAGTTTTATGAAACAATGTTGTCGTTAACATAATACTCTGTTGATAGAATTCGAAATCAAAACTAAAATTAATGTTACGATGTATAAGAGTCCTAATCGAACCCAACCAAACAAAATATAATATCGTATTCTAAAAAGATAAGTTCTTAGAATGCATTTAATGAATAAGTTGATGTTCAACGATATTCTTTTAAAACATTCAGATAAATATTAATCAATGCACGAAATGACTTTTCAGTTTAAATTTTGAAGTTTCTATAATTTAGCTGTTAACTAAGCACAACAAACTCATTCGGTATACGATTATAATAACTGAAGTTTTTCTAGGATGCTTTTCAGACCGTTATACGTAGTCAAACAAACGCTTTTAAAATATGCAGAACACATCACCGTTGTTCGTACTGGTTTTCACGAGTATTTTCTATGCAAAAAGCCCCACACGGAGGAGTGAAATCAAAAATAGGCCATCATTTCTAACATTGATTAAATGTCACGACATTTGAAAGCGCTAGTAAATACGTACGTTTATGCGGTGGTTTGTAAGTGGAAAACATTCTTTTCTACGACGATTGTTCCCAAAGGAATCGCACAACCACACACGATCGGAACATAGTTATTATTAGTTCGGGACACATTTTCTTTTTTATGTTTTTTCGGGGAACGGGAAAGCAAAAATTTCAGTAAACGGTCATTTTAATGTTATTCGTGTGCGCTCGGATCGCTATAAATAATTATTATTCGAAACGCGAGATATTAGTATAATATACGTTTTTGGTAGTACCGAATCGGCGGACCGTATGCCCACATTTCGCGGTGCACATACCTTACCCGTTTGCAGGCGCTCGCGACGCAATTAAATGTAGTTTAACAACGTTGAAGAAAATGTGATCTCCTCCGAGATAATATATCTCAGAAAGTCTTAAAACGTTACTTGTTGTGCGCTAAGAACAACCAACTATTTAGGTGAATTTCCTCACGGTTCGAGGGCAGTGGCGTAGTCTCATTAATTTTGCCCCCGAGCGAAATCCGAGCGGGTTAATGTTTCAAAGTCATTATGCGCGGGCACGTTCTTAAAATAACGGATACTCACAAAGTATAATACGTAATTTTCTGAAAACCGTAATCGTCGTGTACGTCGATAGGTTTTGATGGAACGTCGCCCGTTTAGGGAAAGCACTACACCGAACCAGAATCCGTAAAAAATAAGCATAATTGGTACTCGATTTTACAGACGAATAATTTATCTCGCCTCGTATTAATGATTTCACGGTGCGAAAATTCAAGCTATTACACGCGAAGAAGAAAATAAAACAAACCGATTTGTGGTATTCGTTTTTGTATCTTCAAAAATCCAACTACGATATTTTAAAATATTTTTTGTTTCGATACATTTTTAACTAGGTTATGATTGATTATTATTTTATAAAGTTTCGTGCACTAAAAGAATTTGATTTTTTCTCAACAAATACATTATCATCCTTAGTATACAATACATTTTTCTGTTCGGTTCCGAAAATTTGACGTTTTAAAATCCGATCCGGAATAACTCTGAGACGAAACATGATCGATATCTTACCGAAGATTTTAATTTCTGTTGTAGTTTCCTTTACGCGTTTAACCAGATGGAAACTCGGGACGAACGCGTTCGATTTACCGTTTCTCACACAAAACAATTGGATTTCGTGTGTACTTTAAACGATTTCATAGAGTTTTTACATAAAAACACAGTTTTGACTGCGACGGTTTGTTAGTTTTTCGCACCGTCTCGACGCGTTTGATCGTATTGTATTACAGGGTGTTTACACGATCGGGGCTGAATGGCGATTTAATAATATTTTCGACGGAGAAGCTAAATTCAAAAATCCCCGACGGTCGTGGATCACATACGGCATTTCTCGGGTCAGATTTTGCCGTATTTCCGATGGCTCGTCACCAACACCGCCGCACGTGCGCACCTCGGGTAAATCTCCCCAACAACAACAGCTGACTGACTGGTTCTGCGATTCCGTGTCAGACGGAAACGATAGTAAAAATTATTATTCAAAAACCTCCAACGACCAGGTACAACGGTAGAACAGCACGTTCTTTCGTCGTATCATCAATTCGCTCGCTCGCTGTCCGTCGTGCGCGGTTCAACAGGTCGCCGCGGGTTCTGCGTATCCGCCGTAAATAACGTACGGGCGCTAGTACCTGCCCGCGCGATACAGGCGCCTTTATTGTTCAGCCCCCGGAAACGACCGGACGTTCAAAGGATCCAGGCGCGTGTTCCGAGGTTTTAATAACCTTTACTACGACATTAGTCTGCGAAAACAGCGTCCGGTGTCGTGTAATACGCGAAACCGCCTCTCCGTGCGGTACACACGCGAGCTATAGTCCACGTACTTGATATTACTATGACATAATATGATGATGATAATCTAACCAGCTCGTTTCGCACGTGCCGAAAGAGCCGAGTCGGATACGAAAAGGGCCGTACGCGAGGTCGGCACAAGAGCGCACCGACACGGCTTGCTTCTGGCATACCTGCACGCCGCTTGCAGTACCGGCGCAGTGGTCACGAATTTATTAACATACCCGCAGGGCTCGTTATGCCCCTGTACCCGTACTACGGGAGCTCGCAAGAGCTTTAAACTCCTTTAAAGAGCTAACTTGGCTTCGGCAAAACGATTATTTTTCCGCCCGATGTTTAGCGACGCGTAACATTCTCTCCGTGTTGCCGATCTTCCGGAAAAACGAACATTTTCTCGTCGAACAGAGCGCAACATTTTCGCGTAAACAAAAGAAAAAGAGTAGCGAAACATGGCGGGATAACGGCCGCCGTGTCGGTTATCGCCCGGTGGACCGCCGTTCAAACGGATTTTTCGCGCGCGGCGATCGTTCGCGCTGTTTTTCGTCGTCGGACGCGGAATGTCGATAAACTAGAGTTGGCCACTCGGGGCTACAGTGTACACTCTCTCTACTTACCTACGCGTTTGCGAGTTCGGTGTTGCGAACACACTTCTACCGGCAAAAAAGCCGAAATCGAAAATTTGTCGGAGACCGTCGGCGAAAGGACCAGGGCATTGCCCCTTCTGTCTTGACGTTTTTCGCGGCCTTTGATCGCGAGACGTGGTAAAAAAAAATGCCATAAACGAAAAGATTGAACGTGACGAATGTAATTTACCAAAACGTTTAACCGTGATAGCGTAAAAAAAAGTATACGGCGAATTACGACGTGTAAAGTCGAATCGTACCAAATGACGAATTAATTATTTTTGATCGCCGATTACAAAACAAGTTCGATAAAATCATTCGATAAGACGAACCTATATCAGTTGAATCGTGATCCTAGGGTAGAATTCACGTTTTTGTTATAAACTATAAGCGTACTAGTATAGTTCTTACGACCTTCGGAAAACTGCCGATTCTTCGACGAAAGCTCGAATAAATCGGCTGAAAACGTTGTGTTAAAAATAAAAGCGAGTTATTAATGTTACACGAAAATTCAGCGATTTTCGAATAGAAACACGATAAAAATAATAATATTTCGCGTGTGTTTTTTTTACGTATAAATAATTGCGGGCAATATTATTCGGCGAGCTGTACACGATCCGAGAAGATTATTAAACAGATTTAACGGTAGACGACGACGGTTAAGCTCAATAATTTAGTTCGGTACCAAAAACACTAATACGCATGACAACGGTTGGATTGTTTCCAAAATACACGCGCGTTCCCATTATCTTTATGACTTTATGGCATTATATTACGGCGTAGCGTGGTGGTACTGCCGCACCTGAGGAATTATAAGAACTGATAAGTTTTAAGCGCATTTTCACATATTTCAAGCATACAAAATAGGCTTTAACTCGATAACTTTAAATTGTATACATCTCGTATTACTCCACGGATTAAGTATCTGCGCCATCATTAAAACTCCGAACGCCGTCTGCAGTTTATTCACGATACCCGGCCGTTGTACCTACTTGCTGACGCGAACAAAACGTAAAGTCGTTATTTTTTTTTACACGCAAATAATATTAAATCATTTCTTTTTTTTTAAACGGTTTCTTTGTATCATAAAAGAAAAAAAAGAAACATCTTCTTCTGATCGCCATTTATACTTGTTCTCGTCGTATATAATACATGACACCTAAAAAAAAATGAAAAATTTAAACGTATACGACGAAAAAATTAATGAAAAATATACTCGTAAAAAAAATCATCAACATTTTATTTCAAATTTCAACTTTAAATTAATTCGATTTTATTTGGTTTTTTGGGTTGAACGAAATCAGTTTCTACTCGTTATCTGCATATTATGTAATAATAATATTTATGATAACGTAATAATTTTTTGTTGTGACAATACCTCCTGCTCAATACTATCAGTAGAGTATAATTATTACTGTACATTTTATTTGAAAGTACTACTACTACCTATATGTTTTATTTTTATGCCACATTGATGCATAACTATAAATAAAGCGATAATACAAGCAGCTCAAAATATGATGTTACAATTTTATAAGTAATACATAATTTTTACGGGTTCTTCTGTAATTTTACCGTGTTTAAAAATTAAACGATGAAATGAATACGTGCGGAATCAATCAAACGGGTCGTTTTGAAATACCGTAGAGATGAACAAATCACTCAAATTGAAATAAATACACGAATGTCAGAAGTAACAACGTGTCGAGAAACTCAAAATCAAAACTCGTGACGAGTTTTTCACAAGCGAAAACTTGCTCTTTCAAACGTGGGCACCATATTAAAGTAATGTTTTAACGATAATTATTATTGTTGTTCTCGTTGTGAAATCCGGTGAAGGTGTTCGTCGTTGGACAAACACGATTTCGGATCGCCACGATTCGCCTCGTCGCCGTTTGATGTATCTTACCGACGTCGATGTGTTGCGGTCCGAAAAGACAAATATGAATAATTAGTGTCGATTTCCGTGTAGAAAATTTAAACTACCTGCACTCCGTGTACTGTTCGCGCACAAATTACTATTCGGTTCTAGGCACGTCACGACTCTCGGGTATCGGCCGAAATACGGTCGGAGGTCGCGAACTACAACAGCTGCTCGTCCGGTTAAATATTCCAGACTTTATCCCTGTGTCGTATATTATGTTGTATATTTTACTACGAGAACGTGTAATTTTTACAAAAAATCCCTTCGCGATCAACGTGCTGGGTGCTCTCCAGACTTATAGACACCGTGCACCGGTACTAAAATAGCGTTCTCACAAATTCTAGTGGACAGTGCGCTAACTTTACCCGGGACAGTGGACGTTGTAACGAACGTGGAAACTTACATAAATATATTTTGTCTTTTACACTACTAAGCCTATCAATCTCGTACAATCGTTTACGTATCGATGCACACGGTATGTGATAAGTAATTACCAGTATTTTTGTTGTTACTATACTTTCATGGTCTCCCCCGTTGTCGTGGCTCATTAGTTTTTGATTTACACACCTTCTTCATTATTAATAAACATTATCAAAGCCGCCATGTGTTCACATTCGGATCGTGCTCCAACCAAGCACGTTTCTTGAACCGTCGAACTGTTAAAAATCAAAACGATATGAAACGAATTGTAATTTTCAAAACTACCCAACACAAAACTTCAAAAACTGAACGTTCTAAGCAGTTAGGGTAACTGAATAACTCGCTAACACACGTCGTAGGTACGTCCTAAACACACACGCGCTCATACAACGCGCATTCGGTTATAACAGTAGTACAGCGTTCCCGGGCCCGTCCGGAGGGAGGGCGGTCGGGGGTGTATAATATAACCCCGGGCCGGGTTTTTGAACGGAAAATAAAAGAAATCCGACGGAATAACGCCGAAGGACAAAACGCTATTTTCGCAAATGCCGTGAACAATAAAAAACGAAATTTCGTGGCTATTCGTCGTTTTAGCTCTCGCGAGTCTCGCTACTTCTGTAAGTAATCGGGTACAATACTTAAAAGGTACGGTAAAATAAATTATTTTTCTCATATTTACATCCCCCGCCTTTGTCAGTTGCCCCGCCGACCCGTGTTCCCCGATTTCTCCTCCGCGGCATTCCTGCGGTAAGAGGGTGCAACGTTTAGCCGAACAGTGAAACGGACGGGGGAGGGTGTGTGTGATCCCGCGGAGGCACTACAGAATATAATGTATCGCGTGTTTCGGTGCACCGCGCTCGGGGGTTGATTGCTCGGCGATCCCGCCGCACGTCCGTTGAATACCGTATGAGGATACACCTACCGTTTCTCATAGTCGCGAAAAGTCCCGGTCGTGAAAAGTTTAATACATATATATATTTTCAAACCCGCCACTGATTATACATCACGTATACATCACGCGGTAGCCGTTGGTAGCTGTCAGTGCATTTTTCACCGCGTACTATTACGATGTCGGAAAAAAAAACGTCTCTGGCAGTTTTGTCCGGGGTACGTCGCTTAACCACAATGTGCTCGATCGCGGTGACGATGGTTAAAAATCCAGAAAATCAGTTTGAGACCGTCGCAAAACATCATCGTCGATGAAGATAACTCGTTTTGAAGCTCGCGGGTGCTCGTCGGACGTGTTTTCGAAAACTACGAGCTTTGTAACTACGAGAAACTGCGGCAGAAGCGGCCGATATGCTTGTAGCTCACGAAATTAGACGTTCTGTGAAAAGAACTTAACATGCTTAACAAAGCCATGCGTGTTTATACTATTACTACACTACTACTGTCATACCGAACACTACTTGTACTGCTATCTTCACTACTGTGTGTTATACACGCATACGTATATACATATATGTGTGCTATGAGTGGGCGTCAAAGATTTTTTTACAAAATCGGTGGTCCGCAAGTCTCAGAAGGTCAGGAACCGCTGATCAGAGAACGTTTTAACCTTTAGTTTTTCGTGTGGTTCACTGACACGCTGTTCTGTTCGTAAGACTACATCAGTGGAAATCCACACCGTTCACGCTATATATATATATAAACTGATTTCAAACATGTTTACACGTATCAAATATCGATTAGCCCGGAGAACCCAAACACAGCGACATTCGTCAGCGGATATTTTCGAGCGCGTGTTTCGTTCGGTCATCGAGAATTTGCGTGTGTTTTTCGTACCGACGAACAACAATTTCACCCCGAGTTTGTGTCCGCGGAGCGTTTTTTTCCCTTCCACGTTAACGTCGCGCAACAACCTCTTAAACGGTTCTACACCATTGTAACCATTCGGTTAGTTATTACGAGTATAATGTATGTATCGTGCCGTTTTTTTTTTTTTACGAGTGAAAATCATTTTCGTTCAAAAGCGCCGTCGTCGAAACGAGGACGAGGCGGATTAATATTTAAAAACGTATTGATTTATAACTATAGTGTTATGCGAATAACGTTTACCTCCGAAGTAATCGCTACGTCGAGTCTGTCGAGAAAGCCGTTCGGTCAACACAATTATAATACAATTATAATTTTTGAACGTGATTTTTCTTTTTAAACGTTCGTGCCAACACTGCTATATTTCAGATAGCCGCTATAATTATCCTTATAAGTCGTTTATTAAAATATAAAATTTTGTCGTCTTCAGTAGCGTATTGTTCAAAACACGCACAAACGGTGTTTTATTAAATCTACCCTGTCTGCGCACCCGTTTCGAAAACTTTTATCGCGTTCCGCGACATTCTCAGACTACCCCCATTTTCTCTTGACTGGATGAGACGAAAAGACAAATCAAATAATTCCCGTGTCCGTAGGTATAACACGATAAAATCCATTTTTTCGCCACACTGATTATAGCGTTTTGAAAAACTGCAGACGCACCGCGTCGAGAAGTTCACGATTTGTCACTGGGAGTCGTTAAATTCGTATTTCACACACTCTCGTTTTCCAACGTTCCTTCAGACTTTACACGAACGCGTTTACCTTGCATAATATAATAATAACAATAATAATACTTATATCGTTTTGCGTCACGAATTTCCACCGTGACACGTAGCCGGAGGCACAGCCGGAGATAATAACAACGATACATATTGTTATTATTTTATCTACCTGCGTGAGTTACGGATTCGACCTAAGGCGTGCCAAGTCGGCGTTATCGTTTTTTTTTTTTTTTTAAACAGTTTTCATATTTTCGCGTCTTTTTTTCGTGTTTTTTGTCCGACGACGACGACGATAATACGATTTCCTTTAACGAGATTCAATGCCGCAGCAGCGAGCACTTCGGCTGCGGTGAATCACGTAAAATATACGTACCTATATACAATTATAATCATGTAGTGTGAAATAGGACCGCACGTCACGGGCGTATCTAGAACAGTGTAAGCTTTTGTCAAGTATAAAAAAATTCGTCCACCGTAAAAAGCGTCCCTTTTTTAACCGGAATCGAAAAAAGTCGAGGCTCTACCTATGTTCGGCTGTACCGTGTACCGCTTCGGGCAAACACATGACGAATAGACGATTATTATTAACCGATACAGTCGAGGGAAAAAAACACGAAATCGTTTGTTAATCATCATTATTAATTCGGTCTTCACGTAATACAATCGAACACCGACAACGGTCATGCCGCATATTATACCGAGTGAGTATCGCTTACACAACCACGTGCGGGTCTATTTAGCTCTAAGGGCATCAGTTTCATTTAAATATTCCGTATAAAACGCATAATGCTGGCGTAGTTTTTCCTCGTAACGTTTTATCGAATTTATTTTTTTTTATCGTTTTATTGTACTCTCAAACGTATTGTGATGTCAACCATTGTTACTCACGCGATCAGAAATCCTTACACGAGTATTGAAAGCCTTTATGAGAAATGGTAAGAACGGCAGGCAAGAGGAAAAAGTATTACACAAGTGTTACACATTCAAATACGGTGTAGTTTTGTTAAATGTACGCTGCGATTTATACTGTTCAAGATCTTGAGTTATGGGGGATAACTGCGGTTAAAAATATATTTTATGCGTTTGTTTTGAATCGGAGTTTGTTCGACTGATAAAAAAGGTGAACTCAACTTAAATATTAAAACCCATTTGAAGGTTTACGATTTTTTCATTATTTTTGGGGTTTTTTTTTTTGTTTCAATATTCGAGAGAGCCGAATTGTTAATCGCGGAAGCATTTTTAATAACGTTTGAACAGCCGCTGAATTGTATTTTATACTTTCGAGAGCAAAAGTACTTTATGGTTTTGGTATACAACGAGTACCTAGTAAAATCGTACAGAATTATGTCAATTTATTTTGTACGGTAGGTTTTAATTACTTATTTACAAATATTTATGGTTAGAACTGACAAGTTTTTAGAGTATGATCGCCGCAAAGAATGTCTTTTATCTTCTAATTTCATACCATAAAAAAGATAGGAAAGTGGACCGAGACGGTAATTATTTCACTTTTGAATTTTCAATTATTTTTTTACTAACTATCAAAAAAGCACAGACAATTTTCAAAACTCGTGTTCCACGACGCCCGAAAAAGTACTGTATCAGAAGTAAGTATCGGAAATAATTTTTTTTTAGTTTTGATTCAAAAACGAAAACCGATATTTCAAAAACGCTCCGAGTGAATATTGGACATTTCCACGTACGACGTCGATATAACTTTCTTATGAACGTAATTGATTCATTGAAATGTTCACACATTGTATTATAAGAACGGATAAAGTTGGATCGTAATAGAAATTTATAAAAGAACATTTTACCAGACGACTCGATTCGATATACATTCGCGTAGTATAATATTCCAGTGTAGTTTTAAATTAATCGTTTGGTACTATATTTTAGCTTACGTATAATGAAATCGTTTAAGGCTCGCCGAATCCAAATCGAACAAACGCTATTATTTTTGCCTTCGGCGAACAATTTATATTCTCCTTAATTACGGTACCTATACACGTCTTTTAATACGCCTCTTCACTACGTACTAACCACGTCACACTGTTTCGTACGGTTAATCTGACGTCGCTCTTCAGCCGGCCCTCACGTTGGCGTAAACTTTTTAACGACGACAAACTCAAAACATTCGTGATACATTTATTCGCATTAATCGTCGATCGTGTATGCGAACCGTTTAACACTTTTTTGACACTTATTTTTTGGCCGGGCAAAAGACTGCGTATAAATTTTCAAATTTTACTCGTCTGCGCGCTCTCGCGAACCGCATGATACGTGAAAACGTTTATCTATCACTGTCGCGCGTTCGAGAACCGCGATAAATTTCCACGCGGACGTATTAAATCCGAATGATTTATGTTGTCTTTTGGTCCTAAAAGAAAGTTTATCGCGATACAAATATTATACGCGGTATGTACAAATAAGTAGTATACAATACACATCGTCGGCACGCGCGCATATTTTAATGTGCGATCGACAGGAGACCATCAATTTGAACGTGCAGTGCACACGCTTACGACGCAACGTGTAGGTTCCGCGTGTGGGTGCGTAAAATCTCGGGCGGTTTGAACGCAGACGGCGGAGAACAAAACGCGTGTATATTACAATATTACCGTGGACCGACTAAACCCCCGCGATGGCGCCAGACTGTGTATCGAAACGGTCGCCGTCGGTGGACGGAAAGAAGAAAAGTTAAATAATGTTCTCGAATTATTTATACGTCGTCGTCGGTCTGTACATTTTGTCGGTGTCCAAAACACGACAAAAGTAAAACACAACGCAAGACGTTTCAGCGCGTTTTTTCGAACAACATTATATTATGCATTCGCAGTATGAGAAAACGAGAGAATTTTTGAACGGACGTTTCTGTTCTCCCCATCGACAACGACTCCTCCGTGTGATTTACGTTTATAGAACAACGCACATATGTAACGACAATAACCAAGGGTGTCCCCGCAGAGGGAGGATGAGTAGTACTTGACCATCACTTGGCTGTTTCGTTTTTTCGGTCAATCATCTTAAACGTCACTTATTTAAAAAACAACAACCGAAAGATTTTTTAAATTCTAAAAAAATGTTTTCTAACGAATTCTCGCCGACGTCATTGCGAATATATAGCGACTAAAAAAATTAAACGAAACATCGTTTATGAGACTAGCTCGCGTCGAAAGTGCGCCGCCACTCTTCTCTGAATAGTCGCTCGTTGTATATATATATTTATATATAATTCGAATGTAACTTAGGTACGTTCTTGAGGTTAAACAGTCGAATCGCCACTATCTGCTGTCTGCGGACAGCTTGTACAATGGGAAAATGCATAATATTCTAACCAAAAACAAAATACCACTAAAATGAGACGGTAGGATCGGACAACGAGTCCGAACGCCAATTGGAAATTTCTCTTGATTCGCAGTGATTGTTTTTTTCGAGTATGACGTACCACACATTCATACTATGAACTCGTTATTTTCATTCGTCTCGATGAACGCGTGTTCTGTGTTTCATATATTTGTTTATTTTGTGCTCAATCGTAATTGTTCAAACACGATCGCGTAGTCGAACGTTGTGTTTGTTACGAAAGAAAAATGCGAAAGACAAATTTTTATTTCTATACGAAAAAAAAGCGGTAAAAGCATTAGGAATGTTTCGCGTATTATAAATATTTGAAACGACGAATGTAATTTGTATTTTTTACGAAAAACTGCTGTCGAACGTGTGTGGGTTCATTACACGGCATTAAATTTAGAAATAATTTAATCACGTACGGTTATAATCAGCGCAGATCGGTTTTGAGTGGGCGTATAATTTTTTTCGCCGAGTAATTAGTATTACCGGCATCCACTTTACGCGGTTGTTTATTCATGTCGTACGTACGGTTTTAATAACAATACTGCTGTGATTAAAATCATTGTATAGAATTAAAATATCCACCTGGGCTGAATGATATTATATTATTAGTGGATTATTGACGTTTTTAATTCTCATAATTTTTTTTTTAACGTGTACGTTATGGTAATACCGAAAAATGTATGGGTTCATACGACAAAAACGATAATAATCATAGTACACAAATAAATCAAAACCGATATGCGACAGTTTGAATGCGCGATGTATACAAGTGGATAAATATTGCGATCGTAATATCCGACAGTCTTTTTTCTAATTATAGTTTTTAGTTTCGTTTATATCATATTATTTTCGTAGCACATTTCCCAACGTTTTACGGGCATATAGAGCATATTTTAAAAAAACATTTTAATGTCTGGTAACAGTATAACTGGTCCCGGTGACTGTGTGCAGTCAACTAAAACGTTGAGTTGGTGTTCAAATTAAATTGAAAAAAAAAAAAATTACCTTACTACAAATAACTTTTAAGGGGAACGGGTGCGACTGTTTATTAAGGGAAAAAAGTTTGTACACTCGAAGGTTTCGCGTTGGTACGGGCACGCTGATAGAAAAGTGTTCGTCATACGGTCGCGTGGACTTTAGGTTTTAAGTACGACGACAGCATGATAGAAAATCGATAAATTTTATTTTCCGGTTAAAACGCGTCGCTTAGGTGCAAAACTGTTCTACGAAAACTGCCGAAAAAATGTAATTGAATTCGTTTTCCGGGTTAACAGATAAAAACGTCTTGACGGGCGCTCGTTTCGTCGGTTTTTTAAAATTGCGTCCTGCGGGCGTACCGTACCACTCGCTGTCTGAAAATATCGTAATTTTTATGTAATAACTCCGATTTCGAATTCGCATAATCGTCAGAAAAACGCGCGCCGAACGGGTGTTTTTCACTTAAAAAAAAAAATTAAAATTTTCGCCCGTTTCGTTCTTTGTCAACCGAGTTCGGCGCATATTTTTTTCGTTCCGCACCCGTTACCCTTGACCTAAACAACACTCGAAGCCGGCGTTTTGAAACGGCACATATTGTACGAATGTTCACGGCGGTAATTTCGTTGTTGAACGCCGTTCGTCCGCGAAATGTGTACAGGTACCGCCATTTAGCACTTGAATGACAGCTGGACATAGGTTGTAAATACGTGGCGTTAATAATGTTATCGAGTTGGCGCACAAGTGCGTACGCGTCCCGTTGATAAGTACCGCCACAAGCACTTTTACCGGTAAATTATAACACAATAATACCTAAAAGTACGTCGGCTCGTACACCGAACCGCAAATTACACAAATAATGACCGCGTTTGTATCGTGATATTATGTACGCGAATAATTCCAATTAATATTGTACACCAATTCTACGGTAATACTTTGAAAAACCACTAGACGAAAACTCCATGTACCGCAACAGAATTCATATCAAGACGTTCCCATACACCGAGTCTGATGTATTACTGCGAGACTGTGTACGGTATAATGATGTTGTAGACTATGTCAACCGTTCGTGTCCGTCCGAGTATTTCGAAATTAAAGCGTACGACGTTCATACGTCGTCTAAAACCACGATCGAAGAAGCCGTAAAGTTTCCCGAGAACGGACTAATGTGCGCCTGCTCTCGAGAGACTGCGACACAACGTTAAGATGCAGAAGAAATGGTCCGAATTGAAGAACATAAAACCTACCGCGAAATGTGTCGCGTTACGACGACGTCTTATAAACGAGATTTTCATAAAAACGTGTTTTGCAAATGCGTATCGTGTTCAATGGTAGTTAATGATAAAACTTTGTTCGGCCACAGCGCGACGAAAATTGCGATTTTCGGCTCCACTTTCGTTGTTACACATTAACGAGTCTAGCCAAAATAAATTACGCTATTACGTTGCGCGAAATATCTCAATATTTGTACGTTCATATGCATACGATTGTTACGACAATAACAGCTACACAAACCGTTCTCCGTTATTTATTTTCACGCCGAGAACGAGTACGATTGCCGTACAATGATAATATCGTGTTTCAATATTTTCAATCTGTTTTATTTGTGGTACCTCATCGTTGTATGACAGCTACGTCTAATTGTATAGTAAAAAAAATTACAAACAGGTGAACTCGGCGAATCGAACGGGGATGTATTTATAGCCGGTGTAGACAATTGCTGCGGTCGGTAGTGTAGCGTTTTCATCGTTTTATTATATAAATCCCGAAAGAAATGATCCCCCCGCGCCACTTCGGGCGAACACTTTTATTTTCACTTTTAACGTCTCCGGGAAACGTGTTTTTTTTAAAGGCGAACACGCCGGGACAATAAATACGCGTGTTTTACCCGCTCGGACCCGAATAATCGCTGCGATCGGTAGTTTTCGCGTTATATTCTCAGCGCGCAGCAGTGGATACGCGTTTTTTTTGCGATAAAAGGCTCGGGCATCACAAATGTAAAACTCGGGAGTCCGTTTTCGTGTTGTTTTCTCCGGTTTTTTTTTCCACTTAAAGATTATAAACTACCCCGCATCGCCGTGTACAGATTTTTATCGACGCGCAATCGGGATAATAGTCAGAGTTGTCCCGCGTGTATAATTCGTCAGCGCGCGACGCGGCGGCACCCGTCCGGAGCGACCAAAATGCCCGTGTTTACATTTCATTTTTCATTACGACGGTGTTGGAAACTTTTTTCTACTGAAAAAAAAAAACAGTTTCGAACGAAAAGTTATTAAAAAAAAAAAATCATAAAATACTATCGTCCACCACGTGCTTCCGGCATAAAGTTTCACCAATATTGTGTTGAAACAAACGCGACGCTCTATCGGTGATAAAAACGTGTCGATTCTAATCGCGACGTCGCCCGAAATTCTTCGTTTGAAAATAACGTCGCAAACATATTTCCTATTACACACACATATTACACTTATTATATATGTTTGAAAGAATTATTTTTCTTATCTACCGCGTTTCGCCCCCGACGGCAATTTGTCCGCGACGAAACGCAGCGAGGAATATTCACCGCTGTATAGTTTCCTCGCTGCGTTTCTCTCGGGGTGAGGACGGACAAAAGGAGGACGGACGATCGCGGCGGGGCACCACCACCGGGTCGGCGAAACAAGAAAAATGGCTTCGGATTTTTATTTCCCGCGCTAAAATAAGTGGCGGCGGCGGCGGGTTGACCTCCGCCGCCGCCG
>CM029363.1:3680080-3748543 GCA_017140985.1 Hormaphis cornu
TTGTGTTGAATTTGTTGGCGTACGTAGTAGAAAACTCTGCACGTAAAGCGACGGCTGGGATCCCGTTTGTGTAATTGAATTTTTCCGATCCGTGCAGCGATCCAGCACGCGCTCGGAAGGACTCGCGCCCGAAATCCTCTTTTGAGACCCCCGACGCGACTCCGATTTTCAATGTAAATCTTCCTGTATGGCGGTACACAGGGTGTTTTACTGTAAACGCTTCCGTACTACGTCTACGATAATATATTATTACATCGATGTCTTTATAAATCGAACGGTTCACAGTTTTTTTTTAATCCCGAATCGATATTGGCGTTTTTCGGTCGAGAAATTCGATCACTTTGAAATCGGTCGTTGTCGTTGTGTTGTTTCGATAACAGTCGTACACGTTTAAACGAAACACCGAAATGTGGCCCGTGTAGGTGATTTTGAAAAATAAAACGTTTTTTCCACAAAACAATTAAAAAAAGCCAGCTATCGATGTGAAAACCTGTATAGCAAATAAATCGTACTGTTTGTTTAGGTGAAAAAATCGGTCGAGGCCATTCATTTATATTACTATTGTTATTGCCAACAATGTTATCGCCAAAAATAACACACAATATTAAAAGTTTTGATACGTTGACAACACGATACGTTAGAAAATCCATAGTAAAAGTATCAGTTGGTGGCAAAACTGCCCGAAAATCCAACTTTTAAAACCGTTCGATTTGAAAAAATCAAAAGTTTATAGTTATTTTTAACCTTAAATTTAATCGAACACTACAAAACCCTATTAGAGCACTCGGGGTTTTAGTAAACTAAGAAAATCACGTATTATATATATTCATTACGTGATGGACATGTTAGTGTAATACAATGAAGGACGACTGACTTCGCCGTTTTGGTTTGTGTTGATGATGGTAACATATTGTTACCGAAATACGTACAAAAGTCAAAATTTTTTTAGCAGCGTGACTGGCTTAGTTTAATTTAATTATTTTCAACTTAACAACTAGAAGTTTTATACGAGTAACGTGTACTCTCGCAATGTATAGTGATTTTTTTTATAAAAATATAACGATTATATACTCGTAAAGTGTGAATTTTGAATGCGAAAATGTACTGCTTTCGTACATCGATATTCAACTTTTTTGCACACACGATATTTCTGGCAATTTTCAACGGATAAAGCGCGTGTCCTAAATCCGAAGATGGAATTACCGCCATTCCACGCGTAGCGACCACCTGGATTCGTCTCCTCGGTCACACGACTCCCGGCGTCGCGGTATCGTATCGTGTAACACCTCGTTGTAGATCGTGCAGCGTGTGCCGCGGTGTTTCAAAAGAGTTTCCGGGAAATCTAATCGATTAAAACAACACTTCAATTTAAACTTTAGAATAAACGTGTTTTAAAAGTTCGATGTTTCGATGCAGGTGTATATATGTATGTACTATATCCTGTTTTCAAGACTTTGAGAACTGAAAACTTTCCTTATTCAAACATTCAACACATGGTGTATTGAATAGTGTAGAATTCTTATTTTACTATCAAGTTCACACGACGTCATCACTTTAATAAACCAAAAAACATTTTTACGAAGTATAATACATTTAAAATAACCCGTTATCCCAATGTTGGACGAGTTGGTGAAAAAATAGACTAAAATATTTACGAATCATAAAGCGCCCAGTCCATAGTATATTTTCAATTCGCGTAGTTAGAAAACTAAATTATTAAAAAAAGTCAACAAATATTAGTTTCGGTTGTTTGTTCTGCTTGTTGACGAATAAAATAAAAATAAACTTGACTTTGCTGTAATGATAATTGACTATAAAAAGTTTAATGAACGCGATGAAATCTTTAACTAAAAAGGTTAATAGAAGTAAAAACACAAAAATAATTAACTAGTTAAGTTGGCCAGTTAAAATATCGTTGACTCTTTAACTATATAGTGTAGCCTGCCTTTTTCATAGAGTCAACATAGTACTACTTATATTTCCAAAAGTGTGTACGGTTTTCACTGATAAATGTGTGCGTACGACAAAAGCCTCATACAGACCTATCGCGGTGTGAAATTGAAAAAGTCTGAATCTTTCATGTACGCGGAATATGCCATAAAATATTCTTGAATCGTTGAAAAACTCGTACGAAATTCACATTATAATCGTCGTTCGAATGCTATTGGCAGACTTATCCGACAGCGGATACAGCTATATCAAACAGTCCGCATGAGGGTTATTATGATCATTAATTTTTCAATCGACATACTCCCGAGTATGTCGTGACGAGATTTTCGACGACAATTGATCGAATAGTATTTTCAATTTTCACCGATTTCGAATTTCAATTTAAATTAATTGTATACATACTAAAAAATAACTTATGTTACTGTTCTGCAAACCTACGGTACGATTAGTGTGACGTTCTCTTCGAAACTAAATTATTTAAAGACGAATAATTAACATATAACAATACTACAAAAATCAAATGCAGTCATACTTAATTGTATACATTTGGGGATGGAGCTGGAAAAACGTTTCCCCAGCACCCCCCATTAATATCGGTATTTGCTCAAAAATGAATATCGTACAAATTTAGTTTTACAACGATGCGGTAGTACACGAATGTCCCGCGGCACATTTTAGGACGGACAGGTCAGAGGATCCTCGACAAAATCACTTTCGGGTTACGAGCGTGCAAACTCTGGGAAATCTTTTTTTAATCCCCACTAGAAGAGCAAAAAAAGATATTCTTTATAATGACCTTTTGATCATATATGCACGTACTTGTGCTCATTTTATCGATTTTTTTTTTTTTTTAAGGACACATACCCTTTTATTTCCCAACAACTCACTCACGTATATCAGGTGTCCGTACATTCAATGGCTAAGTGTAAATGGTATTTTTACTTTTGCTATGTATTTTTAAATTTAAAAATGCAATTTTTTTTTTTGCTTATAACACATTAAAAACTAAACAAAAAAAAGCTAAAATCCATACGATTGCACGAAATACCGATCGTGCCACTAAACGTAGAGATTAATGTTTACGGCTCGACTACTACGGTTTTGGAAACGAAAACTTTTTCTTAAAAATTATAATATACGTGGTACGATATATTTCTAACATTATTGTCTTTATAGATTTGAATTCAAAATAATATAATACATAATATAATAATAGTATTATATTACCGCCCAGTATCTACTTTTACTGATGTCTATATTTGTTTGCGTTATTTTTACAAACACCACGGTTAAATATAACACTTACAGCCGTATGTCAAGATTAGCAATACGTATCATAACACTGAATCGTATAATAAAGATTATTGAAGCTCAACGATCTGCAGACATATAAACATACCTACTTTTTTTTTTTTTTACCTAGAATTTATATAATTAATGTTATTACTATAAAAGTTCTAGTACCTCTTTTTTTTTTTAAACGCTTCATATAACGCAGCCCCTGGATTATAAAATTTGTGTCCGGCATTTTACGGACGAATTATACCCGAATTCGGGTTTCGTGATCGATTTTATGAGTACGAAATCATAATAGTGATCGTCCGCGTTATCATACACGACGTATCATTACTATGCAAAGATAATAAACATTATTTTACAAGTGCCAAAACATAACGGGTGCAACATCGATTTTCGATTTACAACATTATTTCGCATAGATGTCCGACGAACTGGAGGGTGTTTTTTTTATACGCTCGCGACGATCGACACATTTGTGTTGTGGTTGAGAACACTACAACGGTCGACGTATACTGTTACCTATATCATACAACGTTGAAAGTAGCATCGAATTACCCGATATTTATATCGGTGTCCACTCTAAGAAATGAAAAGGTGTTCTGCAGGATCTCGGTTTAATATTGTGCACCTACTCAAATGAAATAAATGTTGTACAGTGCCGTTTTCGCCCGAGACCCGCGTAGTCGCGCTTAATTAAATTGCGCATATGCCGCTTTTGTAAAGAAAATTAGCGTTATAATATTCGGAGATAAAACGACTACAGCAATTTACAATAGACTTGTTTCTTAGTGTTTTAAGAATAAAAAAAACTTTTTACGCGGTAGAATAATCTAATAACACTGTACGGGCAATCGGTGCCGTTCGAGTAAAACATAAATTTACGTTCTATAATAGTATCTATATTATATTTTCGGTTATTTTATAAGCCGAATGTTTTTTTCCAATGCTATCGAAAATATTACGAAAAAAATAAAATAAATCATACAAGATGCGTACGAACACGTATGAAGCTATATTTCAACGGTTTTATGATCGCCGTATCAGAGATGATTGATTTTCGTTGCGAAAAAAAGTCGGATAAATTGTCAATGGGTAATGTGTTTAAGCGTCGAACGTTACTACGATGTCTGCAAAATGAAACGCATAAATTACTGTCGAAACTCGTGTCTTTTTTAACGTTTTTACATGTAAACGTGCACTTCGCACGTTATACAAACACGAAAACAAACTGTACGATATTATTTGAACGGCAAAACGACTGTCGAATACGTATAATAACTGAGGTTTGACATTTCGTAATAATTCTACGCAGCAGTGTAGATATATATACATAGTAATCGAATACGCTTTTTCATATCCAACGGAAGAGTATTATACCCGATGATTTATCTCGGTGAGATTATTAAAAAAGTTTTCATTTATATTATAATAATACGCCGCGCGGTCCACGTCGTCCGCCGTCGTGTTGATAACACAATATTTTTTTTTTATTTTATCGTATTTTACCACTCTTTTCCTAGTATAGTGTTGAACAAAACGATTACGGCACAAAATTATAATATTCACGTATACGCGCGGTTAACCATTCGGACAAATTAACAACACGTTTTGTCTTAAGTTTTGAACATCAGCTTTCATAACATGATGTAATGTATTCATGTGAAAAATGTATAATGTGCGACAATTTTATTTTAACCTCTTCATTACAAATTTTTTTTTAACATTTCGTTCATCGCGTACATTATTGCATGCGTTATAACTTTGTCGTAACGATTTTTCCGACGTTAGTTTACCTTTTTCATATTTTTCTCTTCCAATGTTCTGAAAAATGAATCTACAAAAAAAAAATATACACTTCCGGAACGAAACATGAAAATAAACTATTGTTCGAACGTTGCGAGGAAAAATAGATATATCGTAGGTATACCGATTTCGCGTACGAGTCTTATTATTATTATTTATCGTGTACGAAAAACCAAAAATATCGTCGGTGCGTTGCGTATGTTTACATTTTTTTTTATATAATTTAGCTAGACGTTAAATTTTTTCAAATAAATCGCAACGTTACAATACTATGTTACAATACTTTGAGCGGATTATCCAAAATAGTACTGGACAATATTAGATTCGTGAAGCTTATCACGTCGCTCGGTTGATGACCGTCAGACACGTGTCTATTAGTTAGTTCGAAACCGAATTAGGCACATAATAATTTATGTATATTATTTTAATCAGTGTTCGGCGCGCGAACCGTTAAATAATTGCGCATTATATTTCGAAACTCCGGAGAAATATCGAACGGACGTAATTGAATTTTCTCCAATCAGCGTCCCCGATGTGACTTAACCGGATTTTTACGATTCCGTCGTAAAAAAATACCGAAAATGTTGTGTAACACGCGCTTTCAATCAAAATATTTCACGTTCCAGCGCATAGTGGATTGGTTTTTTTTTATCATCGGTCCCAGCAAATACGAGTATATTACCTATACGAGAGGTAAACAATAAAACGCGCGGGATTTAGAACATTTATTTTGGGGGAGACGGGGGGTCCATCATGAATATGCGGTGCTCGCAGGATTTCAGATTTGACGGTGGGCTCTCAAAAAAGCGTAAAATGTTTACGCGTCAACCAAAAATTGGCCTTACGTTCCACAAAATTTGTAATACGTTTAGAGTGTTTTGTAGACGTTTCAATAGTATTACTTTTTTAGATTCTGAGAGCGCGCCGAATAATGTATTGTTTTTAGAATTTTTTTTTTTTTTTGTGAACACTAGAACGACCAAGAATGCGTCCAATCGAAACACGTAACAGCACACTAAAAAGTTCAAAAAGTAGACTAAGATTGTACCTAACTAGTAGTTTTTTTTTTTAAAATATTGTTTTGTTTTTGAGTTATGACCGGAAAACACGTTTTGTCCACTTTCGGAAAACGGATTGCTATTTCGACATTTGTAAATTCCAATCACTTTTATGGGTTGCAGGTGGCACCGATCTTTACGTTGAAATCCTCATAAAAATTTAGATTTTGGTTTTTAAATGTATTGTGATTGAATTTTTTTTTTTGTATATTTTGATTGATTTTTGAATTAGATATCTGCCGAAAACGACGAAGAAAAAATATACCTTGTATAACATAACATAGTTAACGCAGTATTGCATGAAAAAAAGAGGGAAAGAATGAAAGGGAGTAAAATTTGAGGTCAGTGAGTAACTGTTTGGCGTAGTGATTATCTAAAAAGTCGTATTTTAGGTAGTACCAATAGTTTTATTTAGCTGAAGTGTTTTGTTAAATTTAGTTTTTACAAGACGTACAGATGACTGAGCTTGCTCAGAATCGTTTTTTGGAATGCGATAATTTATCGTTGTAGCCTTTTATCCACGCCTGTAAACAAAATATTTATCAATTATCAAAACGTTCAACACCATAATGTATAATATGAGTTTTGAAGTTTGTGTAAAAGTTTTGTGTCTATTGAGTGTGTAAATTACATGTTTTATGAAAAAAAATTGTCTACAAACTTTTAAAAATTTTGAAGTTCTCTAGAAACACTCCGAAACGTGCGAAATTTTTATAACGTTTGATCTGTTCCGATGACGATTCCAGCAATTTTTTAAGGTACCGAAAACACTAAACAAAAAAATTCAGGTTTTATGAATTTGTTTTTGGAACTACATGTTTAAGCGCTCTACAAGACATAAGGTTCGATCGTAAATATATCTTATTTAGTCGAGTTCGAACATGATTGTATTCACGCACGTAGTATAATTTAAGCAATAAACTGACGTCGGAGGAATATCAAAGTTTAAGTGCGATTCTGTCACTCCTCGCTAGACGTATACTGTACACGCGAAACTTGGCAAAACTATAGCGGCATTGTGATTAACATGAGAAGTTTCGAAGTCCCTATTTTGGGCGTATGCGAACAAAAAAAAACGTTTATTTTAATATGATATGACCCGAAAGTTGAAGTCGTTTGGAACGAATATTACACACAACTATGAACATATTATTTTATCCGTAAATTATCGCCTCGTGATTACGAAATTTCGATTTTTTATTCGAAAAATTGATCAAATCGGTTTAATTTGATTTTTCAAGGTTATAAACGTGAAGACAGTTTCGATCTTTTTTGAACAAACATAAAAATTCGGATTTTAGAAGATTCTCTATTTTTAATCATTTCGTCCGAATTTCATGTGAAAGATTTGTACTTGCGAAATATACCATATTTAAAAAAAAAATTCCAATTCAAAGCAATAACCTACTTTTTAATTTTGTTTAAGTAAATGCTTCGAATAGTAATTTTATTTCGTGTATTATATTTTATCCGATCAAAGACAAACGTGTTTAGATATCGAAATGTATGAAATACGGTTATCATCACATAGAACATAATATTATATTCGATTTTCAAAGTAGATTTTATTTGAAACAAAAAGGTTAAAAATATATCTCTCTAGATTCGTATTGTATTTTTGTCTATTTTATAAATTTCGACTGTAATAAATTCAAAACAAACGGACTAATCTGAATTAAAATTCAAAAATTGTTGTAATTATTTTCATTTTAACATTGTGCGTTTTGTACGTACCTACATAACATATTATTATCGTAACACGTTTAAGTCGATTTTAATCGACGTTTTTCAATTTTCAGACGTATCGATTGAATCGCACGGAGAACAATATGTCGAAACACCAGCAGACGAAATATTTCTCAAGTAAAAGGTTGAACAAACACATTGCGTTCATTACTGGGATTGCGTAAGTTTCAATCGCTTAAATTTAATTGTGTTTAATTGAAAATCGTTTAATTGTCATTCAATCAAATATCACGCAAGCTTTTCAGTTGCTCGTATATTGTATTAAAATTCAACATTTTACCAGTACATTAACGGACAGGCTATAAATATTAAACAATGACAACCAAATGTAATATATTATTGTGACCGCAGGTTTATAATGGAATCGGACCATACGTGTGTATATGTGCAATGTGGTAGATAATGCCATTTTCCCGATTTATCGTTTCTGATGGTTAGATTACGCACGGTTTCTACTTTAGGCCCGATTCAAGGTTTAGTACAGTACGTAACATACAATCGTGAATTTTAATTTATTCGTTATTTTTTTTTTTTACCGCTTCTTACTAAATTGTATGAATTTAATCATTGGTATATTATTATCATAGCCATACGATTTTGTCACATTTCAATCTCTTGATACAACCTGCAGGAGTAAAATAGTAGAATTTTGTAAAAATAACATACTAATACCTAAGATAAAATTTTGAACATTATAATTACGCATCATAATATACTTAATATAACGTCATGTTGATTTTAGGGAAATCTCGTGAGCATAGTATAAGTACCTATAATCTGTGGATTTTTTTTTTTGCGTTTTTCTCTCCATCACTGTCTCGGGTTTGTGATCCGTGCACGAACGTGTTTGAGCGCAAAGAGTAGATCACATCGTATACTACCCCTGGAACGAGATGATTTTTTTATGACTATATATCACCGGACAACACGGTAGCTCAGAAAACACTTCCCATTCAAACAGCAATTTTTCATTCTCCCCGAAAGTTTGTAAATTATTATCAGTGATTTAGAGCAGCGCCTAAATATATTTACATGCATTATGCGCCGCTGAAAACATTTTAATAGTTAAACGTCAGTTTAGACAATGGCTGTCGTCCTTTCTAATGTAGAGGTTTTTGTATTTTATTGTTACGCTAAAAGCAAATTACGTTCAAACGTACAATTTCGATTTCACCGACATATATCACACAAACTTAATGTTTTTTTTTTTTCAATGTTTTTTGTGTACATTACAAACGGATATTTTTTAATTTGGATTAAAAATAATGTGTATGCAGCTTTATTAACGCCATGACAATACCGTGGCAATAAAATCAGCAAGTTATTTTTTTACGAGTCAACTGTTTTTATTACAGTGTACACTATAGACCGCATTCGTGTACAGTTTCAAATAATTTATACCGTCATACTTTAACACCGAGAATTCGATCGGACAGTTTCCAGTTTGGTGTACTGTTTCGAAGCTTGAATGGTATTATTTTATAGCTGATTTGTCGAATTTCGCTCTTCGTTTCGAACACTTCCGTAATACCTTTCTCGTTATCATAACTTTAAATTCGTCTACACCGTCAACGCAATACGAGAAAATTTATTCGCGAAATATTATTACATTCGTACTGGACTCTATTAGGCAGTTAACCTTAAAAAAAATCGACGTCCACTGAATACGCCTCCTTCGGGAAGACATGTACCTTTAACGCGGTCTGGGCAAACGAGACGACATCTCGCGTGTGATTAACAGATCGTCGTGGTTAAAAAATATAAGAATTAGAAAATTTTCCGATTTTGTTCGTGATATCGTCCAGGCCAAATTTCCGCAAAGATTTAAACAAAAAAAAAGACGTTTTTTTTTTTTCTATGCTATGCGTTTTAATCGCGTCGAAATAGTAACTCGAAATTTCAACTGGACGACCTCCGAGCGCGCGACGTAAATTTCGACTGGACTTCGGGCGTTTCCGAGCTTCGAACAACTAGTTGACGGACGGACAAAGTGATCATCGGATAGGGATTTCGTTTTTTTACTGCGGCTGGATTACCCTGAAAACGAGGCGCCCACTCGTGGAATTTATTGTCCGTTTTTAATCGGCAAACCATACCACGGTTTCAATGGTAAAATCGTTTCAAAAAAGCGTCCCGCCTCCGTTCTACCACCTCGATCCGTTCGACCGAAAACGTAAAAAAATATGATAAATATTATCATATTATTTTCGAGGACGGTTTTTTTTTTTTGAAAGCTGTGGCTGAAAACTCCGTTAATGCCGCGGCGACAGCACCGTAAAGAAAATTCTGAACGCCGATGTAATTTATCGCTAACCGAATGAAACGAGCGTGCCACGCGCGACGAATTCGTCTGTACCGTTATTCGATTTTTCGGGGTGAAAACAAAATTTATACAATGCGTATTCGTACCAAGGTTATGATACCGTCGTAAACGAACAAGGGGTTGGTTTTCGGGTTCGCGAGCGAAACTATTGCGGTGTAGCACAGAGAGCAGCTGGTAGGTACTTTCAAAACCGCAATGTCCGTTCAAAACGAAAGTGTTCGTTCTGAAACTCGACTGTTTGAAAATGTTTTACTGACGAAACGCGATTTTTTAGATTTTTTTTTTTTTTAAATAAATTGAAAACTGAACTATTGAATCGAGTTTGGAGGTGCAGGATAATAGGGTGTGGCGAATTTTGAACCCTTTCGCGCGACGGATTTGGCTGTAGATTTGGCGGCCACGCACGCAAATATTGTACACTGTTAAGCCGCACGAGAAGATTATTATTATTAGGCGTTGGCGCGTTGCAGTTGTTCGCGTTGCAGCCTTTAATCCGATATTTTTACGGTTTAAATTTTTAGAGTAAAACATTAATCCTAAGTTTATAAAATCAAAATGGTTAAAATTTTGAAAACGATAAACTTCCGTATACACCCTATACTGAAGTGTAAAATACGTTTGCAATTAAAGTTTCAAACGATTCTGATTACCTCTGTCGAGAGATCTCTAACGTTTTTGAACGTGTTGATTTTTGCGATTTTCGTTTCGGAAAATATTTTAATTTTCAGTGTAAACACCGCGCGGTACTAGCTTAAAAAACGTATAAATACAAGCTAAATGATTTCGCTAAAATTTTTGCATACAACTTTTAATTTTTTTCGAGTATTCGACTCGATAAAATCGTTCAGAACCGTTACAATTTTGGCAAGCAATAGATTTATCATTATTTTCGAATTTGATTAATCCCAAATTCAATTTTTTTTGTTTTTTTTTTTTATGAGCATCTATGTTATATTATCATAATTCATCGATCATATTTCTATTTAATCTGAGACTGGATTCGTTGGAAATATGCATCAACTGTACACAAATATATTTCAAAAATTTGTTTTTGATGATAGGTGATATGCGTTGAGCCATAAAAACATAACTTAGAGGCTATAAATTATTTAAACTTGTATAGTTTAACTTGGTAAATAGAGATGATAATTTTCCTTCGATTACATAGAAACGCAATTCTGTTGACTGTTTTAATGTACGCGTTAACATACGTTACTGCTGTTTTATATATCGCGGAAATACCTATAAATTTAAAAACTTTTACTGCGTCCGGTAAATCGTAAGCACTTCGTAAGTTCTATGGGGAAACGTGTAGGAAAAAAAATTCGATAAAGTCACTGTGTTTGTGAAATACTATAGTAATTACTGTGTCATTTTGCTCACAAAACTACCAAATAGTAATTTACTTAAGGCTATATTTTTATATTTGTGAGACTGAAGAATTCTTTTATTTATTTAATTTCTTTTACAATACAATTTAGTCACTATACGTATGCTCTACAACATTTTCAAAAAAAAAAAAAAAAGGCTGACTCGTCAACGGTTAAAATTTAGTTAAAAGTTAATTTTCATTATGAAAAATAACTCGTTAACTTTTAACGCATTAAGTTATTTTATTTTTTTTTTTTAATTTAACTTGTTGACTTTAGGTTATTCTATAATAACTAAAAATTTGTTTTAAAACTCTAAAAAAAAAAAAATTCTATTAACAAGACGAAAATTTCAAAAAGAAATTCGCAATACACTTTTTTGAAACGGAGGAAATGTCACACTGGGTAAAAAAACGTATAAATTAAAATGTTGAGCTCGTATTATCTTTATTTTAATTCAAGTTAATTTTTTTTTTCTTAGCTCACTTTTAATTTAACGGATTAAAAAAAAAAAAATTACTTTTAACTTAACTGTTTGTTTTTTCAATTAACTTAACTTAACGAGTTAAAAAAAGTTGTTAGCCAGTGGCAGCCTTGTACATATTTTGTGTAATTACTGCTTTTGGATAATATAATAGCTGCTGTACTCAAGTCCGCACCGTGCCGAGGGAAAACACAACACTATGTAATATTATTATTATTTTCTCTTTTTTTTGTTTCACAGTGTCACTAAATCGTTGAAGTGCTACAAAAGTACACATTGATAAATTTTCAATTTTGCTAAGTTCTACGGGCTGTATTCATTTTATTTCGATTGTTGGTATAGCAAATATAATATTATTTTACCGTCTCGAACGCGTCTGAAAAGTTATTTACACGCCTTTACATTTTTCAAACGAGTTACTCGTTAATATCCGGGCGTCATAAATGAAAACGTTTTGTTAATCGTATCTTGAAATTATATAAATAAGTATAGCAGCCGGAATCGTGGTTGCCAACTTTTACCCGAAAACGGCGAAAGTATAAAATATTATGAACACAAAAGGTGGAAAATATATATTGTTTGTACCTACTCTACGAGAAAGTGTTTCTCGGGTTAAATAAAAGTTTTGTTTTCAGAATCGTTTTGTGTTCTATTGATCGATGTGCTACGGCAAAATCGGGAATATATGAGCCCATTAACGGAGTGATTGATTGTGAGAGATAAATATAAATTCGGTAAGCATTTCGAGGGTTGACGTTTAATTATTATAAGGTTTATTCTCGAATGTATTACCGGCTTGCTGCGCGAAATAGCTGAAACAATTTGAATAGCAACAAAAATGTTAACGCGCTGGCGACGTGAATAACGTTTGAAAAAGTATATTACATTTTCGTAAGTCGAAAAAAAAATAACAGCCAAAAGAAATGAACAGTTGATAGATGAAAAATGAACAGCTCAGCAGTGAACTGAAATTAGCTTCACTGTTTTACGTGTATAGGATTATCTTGGAATTTACCAAAAGTTCAATAGAATGACTTATTATTTCTCCAATTCTCCATAATTTCCACGTTGGCAGCGACGTATAGTTTTAGTATCGCGTTAACTATTTAAACAAAAAATAAAACTCCAATCATCAATAGTTTCGTGCGCTTAATGAATCCTTGCCAATAAGCTTAAAGTTCATCAAAAATTGTTCGAGTTTATTAATTTCTTTATCAGTATGGTTTTTCACATCGACTCAACGGTTTGCGAAATAGGTTGTAAAAAATAAAGTAAAAATGTTTTACGGTGAATCAAAAATAAAATACTCAACACTCTAACACGGTGACATCGATAAAGATTTTATTTTTGCAGTTTTCATTTCAAACAAATTCAACTTCAAATGATTCGTTTCACTGAACTTATATAAAAAAAACAAATAACTAAGGTGATTTTCACAATGTTTATAAGCGTACAAATCGCTTTTGGAATTATAATATTCTAACTTTCAAAACAATATTACAGGCTTGTATTTAAATTGAAATTTCAGAAAAAAAATTGGGTTTTGGTCTGTTAAATATTTTGCATACACCTGTAATATTTTTATTTATGCATTTAATAACTCAAACGATAGAAAATTAAGTTGAATAATTCGTATATGTGGTTTTCAAAAATTAAGTAGAATTTTTCTATTATATTTTGAGCTTTGTTTAAAGGAAACAATTATTTCTCTAATGGTGATGAAAAACACTACTTACACCGCTAAATAATAATTAAAAAAATTATACTACGAAATATTTTTTGGTGAAAATACCTACATAGGTAGTAGTTTTCTTAGTTAATTAGTAATATTCCGTTACTTGTGTACATTGTACAGCATTCACACCCCTTGAACAATGCGTGGATTTTTTTGCGCTCTTAATTTTTTTTTCAAAATGTAAGTGACGTTAATTTAACTCTAAATTGTATGGCACTATAGTGGCATTTTAATAAAAAAAAATTTTCGATGTTGACAGTACAATTATAACTATAGAAAACAACACTTCTCTCGCCATTAATGTAATTTGTTTGTTTACTAATTAATTAAACGTGGAAAATTATACTATTTTCGTTATGAATTTCATTTCATATTTTACCAATGCGCTCGTGGTAACAATAATATTATTCTTTATGTCAAACGTATTCAAAATTGTTTGTGATTCTAAACATATTTTTTCTAAAATAGTTTTGCCCCTTATTGATAATAATACTAAGAAAAGACCGACGTCGGCCGAAACGATCAGAAAACGTATTACTCAAATTGTCCAGCTTTACCTACCTATATAGATTACTTTAGTTTACTGAAATTCGATTATTATGAACTTTTCAATATAATAATTAACGTGCGAAAGCGATGTAGTATACTTAAGTACGTAATTTATTATTATTTCTACTTTAAAACGTTTTATTCTATAATATTATGTAGTGTTTTCACAAGATTTATTTGCTGAAATTTTAAACGATATTCTAAAAAATAGTTTTGTAAAGTAAAAACTATGTGATGGATCGAAGGTTGCCATGAGAACTGATTCTGGGTGTCGTCGCGTGAAAAGTTCGAAACGATTTTACTTATTTTTTGTGAAACACGCGTTTATAGACCGAGTGAATTTTTTTGTTCTTTTAAAAATCATTCAAAGTTCGAATCGCTTTGGCTGGTTAGAAAATCGGAATTGGCTTGCTTATAGAAGACGGCGCTTATTGCGAACACTGTGCGTTTTTTTTTTCTCAATTCATATGTGGACAAGGTAATCTAAGCCATTAGGTCAGCTTTGCACGGAAGCTTTCAACAAATGGAAACATGATGTAGAAACATTTTCTAATCGTGAAAAAACTAAACATCATCAAAACAGTGTAATCGATTTTCAATCGCAGCACATACCCGCCAGTTTTTGTATCTTAATTAAATTGTCGTTGTTATAAAAAGTATGGAACCTCCCCTTTCGACGAATTCCTAGTTTCGTTACTCAGATGAAACGAATATTGCTCAGAATTGGATCTCGTTAACAAAATGTAGCGACTCGATCAGTCTTAATCGTACCTACGTATTTGTACCGTCGCTCGCGTTCTTCGCCCTCGTAACTCGCCCGACCGAATGTTTTTGTGGCCGGGCGACCGAACGAATTTCACCGAGTCTGTTTTTTAGTACTACATTGCCCATTCGTTTTGCAATTTCGATAATAGTATGTAATGATACAATATACAAAGATACTATAATACAGTATGCACGAAGAGCTGTGCCGGTTTCATACTCGGTAATGGAAACCGATTAACACCGCGGCCGAAACGCCACGGGAAACAAAGAGTTTTGAACTTTTCGCGTCACCACATTGTCGTAATAATACTGTACATAATTGTAGTGATGTTCTCCGACAAAGACAGCGTGCTGGATACGAATCGGCGGCGTTACGAAAAACAAAAAACAAAATTGAAATCTACAAAGCCATCGCTTGTGTTCAAAACGTTTTTAGTCGAAATAATCGTGTTCTAGTTTTTCTATACACAAGCATAGCGAACCGTGCACGCGAACGAGTAGGTATATTTAAAATGTACTTATTGAAACGAAACGAAAAATGCATCATAATTTATAGTTATTGCAGTTTTGTACAGTGCACAGCTGTTCTACGTCACAAAACATCTCTTCGCGTGGACTTCAAATAACAGTATTGAACGCGAAGGACGTTAAAACTAAAGCAAAAATAACGCGAATAATATGTGTTCACGCTTTTTATGTGTTGCGGACCGAAAAGGTGAAGCTAACCGCAGTATTTTTAAAAGTTTTATCGTGTTTGTTTGTTTTTTTTTTTTCCATAGGTTTCCTATATTGTTGCGGTATAGTGGACTATTGCATTGTAAAACCCATCAACGAACAATAGCGTTTTCAAAACCCGGCAACCGTGAAGGAATATTTAAAACCCGGTTGCTGTTTAAAACTTTTTTTAATTTATCGAAAATGTACCATCAACGCGGTCGGTTTTAACATATTGTACCGGCAACAAACACACAGTGACTACAACATTATAATAGTCTCGTACAGTATAATCCAATACGGTCGTGCGATAATTTTAATAATATTGTTTTGGTTGATGAAGTTATAAAATAATAGTCGGATTTTCGTAGAAACGCGGTTTTTAAGATTAATTTTTTTCCTAGTCTTAGAACCGTCAAAACTGAAGTCGATAAAATATAATCATTCCATACTTCATTTTATTCTGTTTACGTTAGGAAGTTTTTACTCAGAACTGTTTTATTTTCCCCAAACACTCTAATTGTTCAATAAACAAAACCGTGAATTTTAGACGATAAATGAATAAAATGTTATTTAAGATGCCCTAATCAACCTACTTTGAGCGCACGAAAAATAAAATGGTGTGAGAACGTAAACCGTAATAGTAATGTAAAAAGAAAATAATTCTTTGAACTTTCGAACAGTTAAAAACAGGTTTATTGACGGAAAAAGAACTGTTCGAAAAAGGAAATTGAAATCGTAAATATATATGCGACTATCAATAAATACTTCGATTTGTACGACTGGAAGTAATACAAATTTAATGAATAAAACTTGTGGATGTTTTACGCAAAAGTTTATATTAAAAGAAATGTTTTCCGTTTTTATACTGTAATTAACATTATTCAATTTTAATTAACTGAAACATCGGTTTATGTGCTACTGTCGATTTATGTGTTTACTCGTGATTTGGTTAATTTCCGAACGAAACGAATTCGTTTCGAAATAAAAATCGAAATGACATTTCTGAGTTGGGGGTTCTATCATTGTCGAAGCGAATTATAATAAAATTTTGATAAAATGCGTAAATGCGTGCTCCGAAACCTGATTTTCGAAAAATGATCACAACCGTTTTCCAAATGCCAATATAGTGATCGAAATTCTATTCCTATTGTAGCATAGTATATGATGTACCTCACATAAATGGAGTACAAAATATAATTGTTTAAAATAATAGGTTTATGTTAATAGTATAAACACGTTTCAATATGAAATTGGATAGTATAATTGCAGTACACCGAAATTGTTTAAAGAATTTTAAAATAAAAAAAACCAAAAAAATATGCCGTAATTACATTTACAGCTGTTCATTATTGTTTGATGTTTATAGTGATATAAAATATTATGTTTTCCTAACGAAACGTGGAAAATCGATTGCCTAGCAACAAACTCATAACAACAGACAGATTTGACGTATTGGGGATATGTATTTATTACATCATAGCACACGGCTATAAAACCGAAATTTCGTCACCGGAAACCGTTCGTAAAAGGGTCGGCGCTGCGTCGTGACTAGAAACGATTTGAACACGACCCGATGTATACTAATTCGATACGAAAAAGTTATTCCGCCTCCGATCTCTTTATAAAAATAAAAAGAGATTCTTTTTTTTTTTTAATAGAAGCGAAAATCGTTTGTTCAGAATCACCTATAATGTACATTTATACTCAGTATACGATTGGCATTAACGTGGTGCCAGGAATCCGTAACCTAAATGGCATGCCAAAGGCGAAAATTGTGGAGCTGAAACTAAAATTTTGAAGAGACTATTCTGTGTATTTTAAAAAAAAAAAATGGGAATTGGAGCTAAAACTAAACTGTACAATTGTTTTGCGTGCATTTAATTTGTCTCTTACAGAGCTCGTCTTTGAGTTTCGATTCGTTAAACATTTATTAAAATCTGATATTAGGCTGACGTGCACAACTATCGATTATAAAGTATGACGTTCCGATTTTGTTTTATTCGAGATAACGTGCAAAAGTCTCGGCGATATCGCAAAAAAATAAATAACGAAAACAATCAAATCTAATTTTTTCGTTGAATAAAATTCAGGTTTTTGATAACCGCGTGTATAGTTGCAGGTACCCAACTAAAATTATGGGGTAATATTTTTCAAAGAAATGGGCTTAAAACACGAAATTCGTGTTAAACTCGTACTGGAAAAAATCCCGCGAATAAAATAATAAAAAATAAATCCCTTTTGTTTGTTCAAGGGATGTAGTTTTATTTCATAAGCTGATGGAATTTATGAAAAAGCAAACAAGAATCAATCTCGTTTTTATACTAACGATAACATGAAAAATGACGTGGATATTTATAGATTATCTTATTGTACCACAAGTTTTACACGTGTTTTAGTATTTTTAAGTTCAGATTGAAGACAAAAACGTAAAATATATTATGCAACGTACAAAAATAGTGTTGTAACTGTCGTTTAGTCTGAACGCGTATTTAAGTTAGTTTTAGAAAATTACGATAAATCAGAAATCAATCATTTTGCATAATACGTATACTAAGTGACTGAAGGATGATATCTAGAGAAAATGTATATTCCTTTAAAATTTCAGACAAAAGTCCTATGAAAAAGTATCACCTTGTATTTCGGAGGTAATAACTTCGATACGATCGCGTGGAATCTCACGAAAATTTGTTATAGAAGGTTGTACGAAGCATGTTAATAGTAATAGGTACAATTAAAAAACAGTCACGCAGTGTCGTTGTAGTTCGAATTTCATAGCTTAAGTACGATTTTTAGTAACAAATTGAAATTTCAAATAAAATTGAAAAAAAAAATTAAATCGTAACGTATATATTATATTTCATAATATTATTCTAACGACAGCAATATGTTGTCGTTAAACAAGTATAACTTTTTGAAGTAACAAATTTATCTACACATGTTTTAATTTATTTAATGCAAATCAATTTAAATTTAAAATTAAATGAATAAAATACTTTTTGATAAAAAAAAAAAACATTCACTTATATTTTCTAGCTTTGAGTTTTGAATATCATACATGACTCAAAAAAAACCTTTTTGAAAAATAAAAAAACACAAGAACTTATTTGCAGATGTCTACCTACAAATGTTACCCTCTATATCCGCTATATACGCAAGAAGAACTTTAAGATTTTTATTCTAAACGATGAGGAACTCCCAAAGCTTTATTTACTTTTATACAACTTCAATTTCATTTATAACAAACATTCCCCCAAGGTTTACATACATACATCAGAACAACGGGCAAATCCCATCCATTCCAAACAATAACATAATCTTTTTATTCTATGATTTTGATTATAAATATGAAATTTCTCGAGTGGAAATTCTCTGTCCGAAAATGTTTCTCCGTAGTATTTTTGTCTTTTTAGGTAACTTACAATGTTTTTATACTAGGAAAAGTTGCAACTTTTGGATATTTTTGGACATCTCTTTTCCTCTCAGGCGTTATAGCGATACCGTCTTCTATCTTTTCAACGCGAAGTGCACACGACGTAACCAAGCGGCGGAAAAACAAAGTAGATTGTTATTTATATTATTAACAAATGAATAAACTCGTAATTAAACAACAGTGTTGCCAATGTTCAATAAAATTCAAGACTGAGCATTTACGAGATAAAAATAGTTAAAAGTTAAGTTGTAAGTAAAATTAATTTTTGACTTAACGGCAGAATTATAATTTTAATTATACTTATAGATTTTAACTTAACTTACTTCTTGTTAAATTTACTTCCACTAGAGATGATTTATTTTCAAAACCCTTCAATCAATTACGTTTATTTGGATTTCCATAACCTTACGTGGAAAATTCTTCGTATTAACTTGACTGATCATCTAAAAATTTGAATTAACTTTAAACTCTTAACTTGTTTGAACAAATTTGCTATTAACTATTGATATCGACTCAAGTTAAAAATAATTATTTACTTGCCCGGCCTTGCTTAAATGTTTAACTAAACAAATATGTTCTCAACGCCAAAAATGTCGTACAAATATGATATTTAGTTTATTCAAATACTATATACATCCGCTACGCGTTTTATAAATATAGATAAAAATATGTATTCGTACAGTTAGGTCGAGTTGTTTTGAAATATCCTTTGGTTTCCCGCTTCGTTTTATTGTATTAAGACTTTTCTTACACAAATGAAAAATGACCTGCACTCTCGCTAAGCGTTGCACTGTCAAATATTGTTTACCTCAAACCAGTGTTCGAGGAAGGCTTAATACGCAAAAAACGCTTTTTGTGACCCCACGCTAGATTTAATTTTCGTGAAAAAATATCATAATATTTTGCCAAGCATGACGTCATGACACCTCCATATTTTATGAAATCATTTTAAGTTTATATTTTCCTACTTTAACGATCGACTTGATTTTATAATAGTAAACGTTCCAGTGTTACTAAAACTAAAATACCTAAAGATAATAACATCAGGTACTAAAAACGAAAAATAGGTTCGACCAGTTTACTTCCAGTATAATAATATGGAGCGTATTTAGTGATAAGAATGGAAAAATAGAAGTTTCCAAATAAATAAAGTTTCCTTAGACACCTAAAAAGTTGATCGTCGTGGTATTTTTTATCAGTGAATTCAGTAAACAATCGCCTATAGTTAGGCCGCAGCTAATCGAATTGAGTTCGTACGAAAAGAGTTATTAGAACTAACTAAACAATTCACCTTGGCTTGTGTAGTATTTAAACTGAATAAAAATCGTTTAAGTACGCAATAATAATCATCATCGCGACGTCCGATTTTTTCTAAAAACCTTTTTTTTTCTCTCTACACCTCGTAAACGAAACGATTTTTCCGACGTGCCGAAACAACAGTGGTCAGCCGTTTGGAAACACGCCACCGGTGGCGAAAACCAGAAATAACGAACAGTAACGTCACACGTGGTACCTGTGCCATCGATCGGGCGAGCGTTTTCTCGGGCGGCGGAACGAAGCGCGTACCCGACGGAGGTTTCCGGCCGAGCCGATATGATTTTATTAGCCCCGGAGAGAACGGGGCCCCGGAAATTAGAGAAACGCGTTTGTTTGAACAACGATTTCCGGCCGCGGTTCGACGCACAACGGCCTCGTCGTGGCCCCGTCCCGGCTGCGGCAGCCAGCTCGCCGCCGATACGGTAAATCGTTTTTCGTCCCCGAGCGGTGAGCGTACAAAAAATACGATATCGCGTCGACAAGTGTAGGTACGGCGAAAGAAACGTAGAGCGTGAAAATTCGCACTCGCGAAACTGCAAAAACTTTAGAAACAGAGCCGGTAGTAGTACGAAAGACGTCGCGGCGCAGGAAATCGCGCACCTGAGGAAGGCGCGTTTTGTAAATTGGAAAAAAAAAAACCGAATAAAAGGTTACATCACATAAAGAATTATTTTGCCGAAAATCGTTCGCACGACGAACAGTCGAAGACGATTCGAACGGAAAAATTCGTCGAAGTTATAGTTATTACTTTTTTGTTTTTCTTATCTAGTGTAATAAAACGGTTATCGGTTCCATTTTCGGAGTGTTATTTGAAATATTTCGATACGCGGTCAAAAACGCCGCGCGCGTTCTGGTGAATATCCGCTACGCGCGTACTGCACTCAGGGTTGTAGTGGACTACGCCGCTAACATTCTCGATTCGGTTAGAAACAATACATTCGTCGCAGAGCTACAAAAATTTTACATAGTTAGTGATTTATGAATGTTCGTTTTTTCTTTTTCTCCGTTATTTAATCGATTACACGATACTTTTGTAAATTTCAAAAAAGTCCGTGCATAGCGCGCGGGGATACAAATTGTTTGAAAGGAGTGAACGTTTTATTGTGTTCGTTGGAATATTGGATTCAGAAAATTATAACGCGTATGTCTACGATACGTAATGCGTGATTGAATAACAAAAATTTTGCGCTTTTCTGATGCGCCGCATCGATCCATAGTACTATTAACTAAACCGACTATCGAGAAAAATTGTTGGTTTCCATACAGAAAAAAAAAGAAAAAAACGCGAGGAAAAAGTTCTCACCTTTCGCACACGGTGCGTGATTTATGTAATTATAAATAAATATTTTAAAAATTTTAAAAACCGAAAAAACCACGACAACGTTGGTAACAAACAGCTATTTCGCGTTGCGAACGACACGGTGTATGTGAACACAGAAACTAATCACATTCCACTTAAAATCGTGAAAAAATAAATCAAACCGACTTTAGAAAACAAAAAAAAATCACCAAAAATCAAAAAAATGTATCCATAAGACTTGGGTCTTTTTGACTCCTTGAGTCGGTGCCGTCCGACGTAATATAGAAATACTAATAGAAAATCAAACGTGTTGTACGGCATCGACTCGAAAAAAAAAGATAGGTAACGTTTTTTTTTTTTTTTTTAATTATTCTATATTTTTTTGCGTTTTTTTTTTATGTCAGTTTTGTTTATTTTTTTTTTTTTTTTACACGATATTCCGCTCTGGCCGTATAACCGTTTACGATTACGTCGTTACGATAATATATTATTGTTGTTATTGCTAAAACCATAAACAAAAATGTAACCATCGAAAATTTATATCACAAGTTTAGTGTATTGTTTAACGCATCAAACATATATACTTTACTGCGCCACAACGAGTTTATCGGAGTGTACATAGGTGCTTTCGTCCCAGTCGATTTATGCACTGTGTGTCGCGTTTCAATTTTCGGCGTGACAAAATTAGTAACGAAAATTAAAGTGAACATTTTTTAATGGCATTACTTAACGCGTGTCGGAGTACGTCTAATTTGATTTCTGTTTTGTCGTCATTAAGAGTTACTTGTGTGTGTGTATAAATAAATTGCGTGTCGTCATTTTTCGTTTCATTCACTCGGTTTTCTGGAACTAATTTTACACTAATCATGTTATACTTTAGAAATAACGATTTAAAAACATCGAACATCGTCGTTACGTTACAGCAGTAATTCGTAATTATTCGTGCAACGTTTTAAAGCAAATTTCTTACAAAGTCGCTTACACTGACTGTCTCGTATTTTATTTTCTCCAGTTTGTACGTCTTTGAGTAAGATTCGTTTGTAGCGATTACTGAATGCCATGAGAATAACGTTCGATATAAAATCGAACTTGTACTTCTATTCGTCACGTTTAGAACGTGGGTCGAAGTTTTCGTTTCTATAGTTTTAAATTATATATTAAATTGTACACATTTTAGATGAGATACATTCTGAGCGTACACAAACGATGTTAGACTAAAATGTTCATTTTACGCACTTGTTCGACTGGAATAGTTTTTTTTTAATAGATTCACCGTCGGACGGTAGTACAGTTTAAGTTTAAATAATGTTATTTACATAAGTAGATTTTTTTTTTTTTTGATTTACAAAATTTCATTTGGTGCGTTATATTATTCTTACAAACCGATGACCGTCATAAAAACACTGTTCATTATTATCGCTTAGTGTGAAAATAATTGTATTCCTAAATTTACTCACAACGTCCGTTTTTCTTTCTTTTAATTGAAACACGAGGGACGTTTTTTATTTAACAAAAGCAAACAGTGTAATTATTATAATTTTTATAACGCTGCCTTAGCTGTGCACCTATTCTTCTTTCTTAGTTTTGGCCTTAAACACCATGGTATTACTAAACACAAACTGTTTCGCCTCCATAACTGTGTATTACAAGACAAAAATAGTCCGAAGGTTTGTTTTTTACATTTTACACGTCATACTGTCTAAAGTTACATTCTTTGAGGTTTAAACATGCATATTAAACGTTTAAATTGATTATTATATGATATGCAACAATAAGCATATATATATACCTATAGTAGTTCATCAAAAAAGAGTAAATAAGTATGCGTATAATGTTAAAATATGTGAGTTTTATTTCAAGAGTAGATGTATGGCAATATATTTTATAACTATTGTTATTCTTTCTAATTCTTATCTATACTCTACAGTCATAATTAATTTAGCATATTAAATTCACCAAACAAATACAAAACTTTTATAATTTAACCCATGTAGGCACTTGTATTATCTTTTATCGATCCAGGTGAATTCTCGAATAATTTACACACAGCATGAGCACTAGATTAACTTACACGTGGAGTATTTTGTTTTGTAGTATTTTTCCGATATGCATATTTTAATGTTATGATTTGACAGTATAATATTGTATTTGTATAAAAGGAATTCGATTCAGATACCTCTCGGGATAGTTAGAGTTGTAGATTATGCTAAAATCTGTTTCTTTGAAGTTCCAAGCAGGTGATATTTTTTTAAACAAATTTCACAAACTATAAAAATATATTGAGCGCTTTTGTGTTGTGCATTGTTTGTTTGTTGAATCAGTCGTATTGCGTTTCATCAGTGACAAACGACATTCTTTGATGAGTCTGAAAAAAATTCCACAATCAACCATCACATGATTCGCGTAGGTACAAACAACGATATTTAATCAGCGAAAACGTTGAATTTTTTATTCTTTTACTTACAATGAGGTACGGTTTTGCTGTCTGAATAGTCAAGTGAATGTCTTTGATGGATCGTACAACGAACACGTGTACGTATATTTGCATAGTTTGTGAATACATACGTATACCGTTTCGTTGATTGGAATTAATGTTATTTAATAATAGTTTGTCGTCCGAAACGAACAGGTTACTCGTTCTTCAGCAGACTCGGATTTACTAAATAAGGTACTTAAATAGTGACCCTAGTAAATTTAATAAGGATTTAATTGTTATAAATTATAATGATCGAATGATACTAGGCACACAAAACGTTGGATATCATATTAAAATTTTGCAGTAATAATACAAATAGAAATTACTTTTAATTTAAAATATATCTACATTTGAAGGAAGGTCGTACGAAATTTTAGAAACTATTGAATTTTATTTTGTCTAAAAAAATCTTGTACTTTCAAAACTTAAACATATAATATGTGAAAAATGACCAACAGCTCTATTTAAGATAAATCTTCAAAGTCTAATAATGTGGAAATAAACGAAGCGTATTCGTATCTTTGTAGCAAATCGTGTAATACTTTGGTTATTCATCAATTTATTAGAAACACAGTTTACAAAACGGTTTTATTTTGTCCTTTATCAGTTCGAAAGCTAATGTAGATAAGATGGTAGTTTCGAAATTTTTTCATCCCGTATCTTTCCAATTGCCAAACTTCGAAAAATATTTACGACGTTTCTGAAAAAAAGTAGTTTGCAAATAAAAAACTCTATAAACGTACGAGTGTTACCCCGTGCATAACGATTTTCGGAAATCTCGAGGATAAAATCCTAAAGTTTATTTTGTATACGATATAACGGTCTCGAAAACAATTTTCTAAGAGTTAAAATGGGAGTCGGGACAGATCGAATATACGGTATTCCTACATATAAACTTTTGTTCGAATGATTTTGACATTTTAATAGTATATGTTTTGATACTTTTGAGTGCAATAGAAACTGGAATATAAATAATACTTCAATAATAAATGTTTATGTCCACGTGTTGTTATAAATATAAGAAATATCTAGTCCATTTGACACTTTATGTGGACCCAGTTAAGTGATACATTTCACAGTTTTCAAAACTTATTTTCTTCAATAGTTTTTAAAAAATTATATGCGCATTTAATAGCTGTGTGGTGAATATTATAGTTTTTTTTATGAAACAGTCATTGCGTATTCATATAGGTCCTACATGTGCCTATAGTCCTACATGTTTTCATTAATATTGAGACTTTACTACTGTTATCTTTTATTTAGTATTAATTGATTCGTAAAAGCGTTTTCTTAACTTCACTGGCATTATTGTATTTTTATGCACTGTCGTGTATTATTTATTGATTAAAGTAGGTACGTACAAATACGGACATCATAAAATATCATAAACGATATACTGCAGTTTTCAACTATAGCATTCGATTTATTTTATGACGTATAAGTACGTATAAAATATGGATTTTCAGAAATGGTTCATTCGGTTATATTTATACGTACGCGGTCACAAATAGGAAACCAAGCGATTTCAATAGATAACGATTTTGAATTTGTTCCCGTATACAGGCAATGCATTACTCGGATTTTATTGTGACCTATCTTTAAATAGCAACAAGTGTTCGGTACGATAATAATTATTATGGAGACGGTAAAAATTAAAGATTTTACAAAAGTTTATCCAAACGAATTTAAAACAGCGGCGGTTGGGTGGATCACTGGTTTGAAAGTTGTGGTTCAATCGTATTATTGAATAACTGAAAGCAATGATAAACCATTGACTTCGAAAAAACAGTTCTGAGGCCTGAGCAAGTTTTTTGTTTAGTATACGTCGTGGTAAATTCTTCAAGAGTTTCAAAGTTTTATACTCAGCTCAAACATTTTTGAAATCACTTGAAATACATTTATCAAACCTGTACCTTACCTATTTAAACGTTATGTAAAAGTCTCAGTTTTCTCCGATCGTTATTTTTGATGTAACGGCCAAAAAACTAAATCAACGTGTCGCTGATACAAGATTTGGCGATTTTGCCATTTTCGTCGTTTTTTGGATATAACTCAGGAAATAATGAAAATATCTAAAACGCTTCAAATAAACTAAAAAATTTAAAGCCTAAAGCCCAACTTTTATGTGGTTTCCGAATCCTAAAAACGTCATTACAAACCTGAAAATTTCAAATTTTTTGTCGTAAAATTCTCGATTTTTTTTGGGGGGGTTTTGGAGTAAATTTCATAAAAAAAAAAAAACAAGAAACACGTATGAAAACATTTTTCATCTAAAAATCTATGTTTCAAAAAAATTAATTTCGGGGTATTATTTACACCCTTAATAATTTATATATACGGAGACTGTTTTTTTTCCCCGTCTTTATATTTTTTTATTTCGACACTGACGTGTCCGTTAAACGGTATAGTAGCTGTACCGTACACAGTAAGTACCTACACATATGTTATGTATAAATATATATATATACACGTCATTATTATTGCGTTTGTTTCGAACCGTTTTCCGGCAAATTGTTTTCCATTAAGCTCCTCGTGTTTTTATACCCCGACGATCGGACGAAAGGGTGATAAAAATCGACGGCACGTAAAGAAACGCCACTATTATTTAGACTAACCTCTATACACTTCTGGCACAACTTACGCTCAATTTCTTAAACGTCGAATTCGTTTCGGGTTCGACCGTCCGCGTGCGAACCGTAAGAACGATACAAATACTTTTTCGATTCGAGGGTTTTTTCTTTTTCTTATTACTCTGCTGCTGCTGTCTCGCACACCAATACACGATATTTTTGTCGTTCTAACGAGATTTCGAAATTCTCACAGATAATACATACAGATTGCCAGTACGAATTGGCTCTCTCGATATAAAATTTTTAAACGCCCAACGGATTCCGAACGCGTGCAAGAAAACTTTTCTTTGGGCCTGAAGAAAAGCATTTAAAAATAGCGTGGTCACAACACCGAAATCTCACGCTGTTGTGCGATCGATACGAAAATCGTATGATCTCCTCGAATATCGGTCCGAATCGTATGGGACGTTCACGCGTTATTTTTATTCTTTATACGTGAATGCTTGCACATTTTGGAATTTTTTAACCATTTTTACTGTTTGATTTCTAAAGCGGCGATGACCGTTGCTTACGGATATTAATAATAACGCGTTTGAACCACGACTTCCCGAGTAACCCGCCCGAATCGTAGTCGCCACTCCGTCAAACCGCCCGGGTCCGTCCGACGATGCACACATTTCAATTAAAACTACTCGAGCTGGTGAATATAACATTTTGCGATTAGTTTTGTCGGGTTGAGCGCGGGTTCGGCCGAAAAGTCGTGAAAACGTGCACCACCGACCGGATATTTTTTTTTTCACGTCAAACGTCTTCGATATCGCACCTTATAAACAATGTGAGGACCTGCCGGGTCGTCGGCGAATTCTACCTCGTTTCGTTTAAATATTGTGGTGACCTATGTTTCGAAACAGTTTTATACACACGTTTACGGGAAAGAACGAAACCTCTCTACGCGTCGGATTTCGATTATATCGTAACGAACCCCCACGATAAATTTGTCGAAAACATATTGTCGTAAAAGTTCGAACCGTCATTACGATTATGAAAGGACAGATTTTTAAAAATCAGTGTCCGACGCGCTCTGCAAGAGCTGTTTATAATTTTTCCGGAAAAAAAAACGAATTCACGAGTCGCGAGAGTTTTTCCAGGAAGGCGTGTGCTCGAGAGAAAACCGGGTCAAGTGCAGGATTCTTTATACCGTGCTTATTGTTTATTTCGTGCGATCGAAACGAGTAAAACTGCGAGCGCGAGAAAATATTGATTCGTCGTAGTACACATTGCGGGCGACGTGAAAAAATTCGAGTAGTTGGCCGTTGTTCTTTTTCGAAACGATAATTATCAGAACGTTAAAACTTTAACGAACGATAATACACCGTTATGTACAGCTTACCAAAATAAACGGACCGTACGGTAAATAATATATCGTTTTCGTCGAATGTTAAATGTTTTTTTTTTATTTTTACGAAAGAGATTTTGAAATTAAGATTCAATCTTGACCCCCCCGGAGACCGAAAAATTTACGTTTTATCCAGTACGGTACAGTTAGGTGCGTCCCGCGCGCAATTAGGATACTTAATAATGCCGATCGTCCGAAATTATTATGTCAAAAATGAAAACCGCAATAATAAACGGTTTTTTTTATTCTGAAAAAACCGATGATGTTGTACCCTCGCTAATACAGCCGTCCGATCGTCGTCCCTTTTGCGTATAGTACCGCGATATTATTATTGTTATTATGACAACACTCGAGACGCGCGCTGGTTCGGTGGAGATTTTTTCGTCACTTATCCAAAATATTTTTTTTTTCCGTGATTTATATTAACGTTTCGGTACACTTCTTTTCGTACGAGAGTATAAAAGAAAGGTGGATCTACTGTAAAAGAACGGCGTACACGCGATTTCCATAAGTCCGAAACGGCGCGGAACGCCGGGAATTTATCAAATACCGTCTTGTCTTTTATTGCGGAAATCGGTTACCTACGACGGATTTTTTCTGTTTTTTTCTCTCCTCTTTTGCGTTTTACCGCTGTTTACTCGAAACGGTTTTACGGCGTGAGCTTGCAGCTGCTGTCCCCGTGGCGTTCGGTGGGTAGGTAGGTAATGGGACGAGCGAATATTGGATTCTCGGATGCTTTAGGTACATGTGCGCGACGCATATTGTAAAAGTACAAACGACCAGCATCGGATTGACCGAAAAATTGAAAAAAAAATATACGAATCTGGGACAAAGTGTATTTTTTTCTTTCTTTGTTTTTCGAAAGAAACGATTTTAATAACATACCTATTGCTGCGTGGTTCTCAAAGTTCGTGTTGTAAAACTATCGTCTTACGGTATAAATTCACATCATACATTTCAAAACGTGACGAAAACGTTTATAAAAAAAAACGTCGCGATCAGTCTAGGTCGCGTGGGTAGTTTGACGACGTGGCGACTACGCTTTGGGTGGGGTGACAATTATATCAAACCGTTTTCACTGCTTTCTAGCGCCTAACAAAAGACCGATTCGTAATAAATTGTCACGGCACAATTCTCATAGTTTAACTGATCTCGCTCAGAACCGTTGTTTTCAATACGAACCTTCCAAAACAGCGGGTAACCGCATAAAAACAACCCGCGGGACATAGAGTGAATCCGGCTTCTTTTTTTTTCCCCCAAGACTTCTCGGTAAACCGACGTCAATTACGGGTAGGTACTACCTGCGCGTCAAACGAACCCGTAGAAAAGTTTAACGGCCGCGCAAAAGGCGTCGTGGTCACGTGGCGAGATTCGCGTGAACCGCACGCGTCGGATTTTCGCTCGAAAATAATAATTTGTTTCGTCTTGTTATACTGTACACAAACACCTCACAGTGTGTGTGTGTGTGTAATACAGTTAACTTCGTAGAGTTCGAGCAGCGGCACGCTAAAACGCGAAGAAACGATAAAAATATACGAAAGAAAAATTCGCGCGCCGTAACCACACGTATGTAATGTTGTTATCGAGCAAAACCTAACCTCGGGAGGCGAAAAACGCACGCTCGATCTCGTTTCGAAACTTTTGCCGCTTTTCGGTCGCGCGACGGCGTTCGACGTTCGGGACAGCGAAATAACGATACGGCGAGACCGAGAAAACAATAAAAACCGACGATTAATAGTAACTTGACCTAATCAACCATTAGTCGGTATAGCGTTGAATGTTCGGTCGACAATTCAAAAAAAAAAAAAATCTAAAAGAATCGTTGAAATCTCGAATGTGAGACCGAAAAAAAGGCGAACTTTTTAGTTGGAAAAAACCGATAACCGATTTTTTTTTTTTTTTTCAAAAACTATACACTTTTAAGCGGCGAAAATCTACAAAATCTCCGTAAACAGTACAAATCTGCCGAAATCACAAACGAACGCGTTTGACCATAATGTTAATGTGTTAAAACTTCCGGTCTGTTTATTCAGTGCGTGTAAGTACTACGGGAATTTGGACTTTTTCGGTTTTTTATGTCAAAACTCAAAAAATTGTATCGACGTTTCAACTTTCGACCATCAAAACGATATAACATTGTATTTGCAACAGTCGTTTAGATGAATAGACTAATTTTTTTTCAATTTCAGATTCAACAAACGAACTTGAATACCTACAAATATCGGATAAAGAGCGTCAGTCGGTAAGTTTTTTTTTTTATAAAAGAATTTAAATCGGGTTAGGAGACAAGTTAGAAATATGTCGTCATGTGTATCCGACATTCGTTGTGTTAAAAAATAATAACGCACTTTACTAGTAAAACGAAACATCATAATATTTTTATACTTCCCGTGGCGTGACGTTCAACGCAAATAATTAATGACGTAATTCAGTGTGCCAAATGTAACTTCAATTAACGTACGAAATGACGTACGTTGTACGTTTGAAAGGCCAACAAATTATAAAAAATTTTTGTCCCTTCCGCTGGACTCATTTTTACGGTCATTTTGTCTCACTATTATAGTCAACTCTCTGAAAAAAATTCACTTATTATTACATAAAACACTCGATTCATCTTCGAGTCGAGCCACGGATATCCGTTGAATTTTTTTTATTCCCGTCGCAGCAAAAATATGAATAATTTTCGGTACAATAAATGATCGAACATACGTATTTCGGGTGACAAATAGGGCATAGCTTTGACGTAAAAGTTTTTCGCGGGCAATCGTATCGTGCACATCAGTCAAAAGAAATTGGCACTCGATCATTGTTGGCAGCTGAATTTGGATTGCCTCGGCTAACACCTGATCACGGAACGACAGTGTTTTTAACGCCGGAAGTTTGATAAAAACCTACGAAAACGGACACGAACTAATGGCCGCCCACTTACCGTACTGTTATTATCATATTTTAACGTTATAAAGACTGATTTATGCGGCGAAGACGGTAAAATATTGTTAAAAAAATAAATATTTTAATTCTGTATAAGGTCGTTAAAGTTAATCGAATAACTCTGCACAGTCGGTTGTTTTACGATATATTTTGATAACGAATTCAATATAGGACTTATTGTGGGTGATTAAGTTTAATTATGAAAAATGTAAAAATCGCTCGGAATTATTTTTCGTCAGCATTCATATTTAGAGCCGCGGAGGTCTCAGTAAAATGCATTAAACTTGAATACACTGCTCATTGATTTTATCGCCAATGTACATCGATTCGCGTTTGTTTGTCATCTATTATTCAATCTCGGTTGACCGACATTCGATGTCGAGTTTTCAACGATCGATCGCAATGGTAATATATCATAAAGATACTTCCGAGAAATTCCTGGACAGTGTTTAGATACTTTCGAAATGTAAACTCGTTGTACGCCTTATCGAGTTTGGTCTTAACCGAGTGTAAACTGTTTTACACTCTTTAGAAAATGTCAGTCACAAATTTTTTTTAAACGTTTTTTTTTTTTTTCAAATAAACGTAAACGATAAAACCCGGTAACTATAGTACAAGTCGCGCGTAACGCGAATCATCGTTTTATTGCCAGCCGAATCAGATCCGGACAACGGAAATAATCCGAAACGGACGTTCGTCCTTTTACCCCAAAACAGTTTTTTTTATTCTACTCAGATCGAGTAACGACGTATTAAATCTTACGAAAAATGTACACATCGTTCGTACGTTTTATTCCAATCTCTCCTCGCAGAAATTCTGAAAAACAAAATAAAGACAAAGAGACCCGGGATTACACCGCCGGATCGTGGCCAGCTCGGAACCGTGTTTAGTCGACGTACACGCGGCGCAGCTTCGCCGAAATCGAACGGGTATCATCGACGTTGTTTAAAAAACGACCGCTTTTTTTTTGTTTTTTCGCCGTTCGCGGGATCCGTTGGAAACATTCGACCCGTAAAAAGGACGATCACCGATACTCTGCGGAATAACATAACCAGCGTGCATCATATCGGCTGCTGTTACGCGATCGAGAAACGTCGGAGCCTCACCACAGCAGCAGGTACATCTATACGTTTGTGTCATTCTCGTGTGCGATGATGCACACGTCGTCGCAGGTACGACTGATTGAATTAATTTGATTAGACCCACACTCCCTGCCGATAGTCGCTGCTCATCTAATAACGTGCATCATAATATAAACTACAAACAGTCGGCGCGCGCGCGTTTCCCGTCCGTGTTCGGAGAGATAAACTGCGCGACCCTTTTATCACACACACAGAGTCCTCCGACGCGATTCATTAGCGGCCGCAAAACTCGGGACGTATCGCCTCTCCGTTCCGTTCTCGATATCGTGCGGAGAGGCTGTGCGACGCGGTCCAGACTCGTTAATACAACGAGTTCTCTCTCTCTGTATCGCGTGTACCTAACCGCAGAAATCGCGATACGTTTCACTGGGACCAGCGGGGAGTTTCGGCGTCGGAATTTTAATTTAAACAATATCGGTCCTGTCGCGTGTTTTCGGGGAAAAAAACCTTATGACGCGAACCCACGGGGGCGGAAGGCGGAGGTGAGAGAGGAAACGATCCGTCGTCCCGGGGAGACCCGGTCGTTCGGTGGGAGAGAGAGAGAGAGATGTTTGAACACCGAGGTTTTGACGATTTTTTTAGTTGCGACGTTTCGGCGGTCTCCGTCTCGCGAAGAAAAGGAGCGAAACGTCTGAAAAGAATCCTTTTTTAACACCGACCGTCTCGCCTCAGACGTCTGTCGACACGATCGATCCTTTGTACGTGGGTGCGTGGGCAGAACGAGACCGTGAAAACTCGCTACATTTTCTTCTTTTTTTTTTTCGACCGCGGAATCAACGTTGTTCGGGAAACATGTCCTTCTTCACCTTAACCGTGCCGGTCAGTACCCCGGGGTCGATTCCCCGTCGTCCAGGCGAGTACACGAACTTTCCGGTGGAAACAGTTTTGTTACAAACATCGGGTATGCGACCCGCTTCAAGATAAATCTCAACGCCTACAAGACGCCGCGCGAGTGACGCTGATGGGGAAAACGCGACCGTTTGTAACTCTGACGTCGAACTCGTCCGCAGGATTGTTGGCGCGGCCGTGGCGGGCGAAGGACGCGCGCAGTCCAACACTGGAAAACGGCGGAAATGAATCGACAAATCCGTTAATTTACTGTCGAAATATACTATTATAGGACAATATTTTATGGCGGATCACAACATCCGTTTATATTTGTATCGTAGAATTCGTTACGACACGTGCTCCGAGATGTTTTAGAATTATTTAGGTGCGAATATCGTGTTGTGTTTCCTACGCGATGATTAATATTCATAAACGTATTATGTTTCGCGGTCGGGCGTTATTAGTTTTACTTACGTCATTTCGGTGGGTTACGGCGTTAATAAATTATTATCGTCACGCTGTTAAAACGGTTATTTGAAAATGTACAAGTGCGTGCGTTTCGTACGACTAATCGTACTTCTGTCTTACAGGCATCCCGTGCATGGTGAAAACCTATTGTTTTTTTTCGTAAACACGCTTTGTGCCGCTCACGAACTGCTGCAGTCGTTCTCAACCGAAAACAATAAACTAAACCCCCTGATTTTCATCAATACGAGCCTCCGAGTGATCGATTGACCTTCGGGTGTTTACAGCTGCTGTTATTTACTCGGAACCGAGTTTCTTAAAAATGTCTCAACAAAAAATTATCGTTCGAAAAATTTGAAAACATTTTTTTTTGTAAAAAACAAAACGACTAATTTAAAATCTAAATGTTTCAAAAACGTTTACAAAAATATTATAATCTCGTATATACGCGTTAGTTTGTTTCGGACGATTTTCGTGCACAGTTATGTAGGAATAGCGCGTTACGACCGACAGAAGAGTTTTGTAATTTTTACTCAAACACAGAAATCATTGCTAAATCTGTTTTCAACAACGTATTTTGATTCGAACACTTTCACCTCTAAACTTTTCTCGCTATGAAATGATTAGGTTGGGTATTTGCCAGTTTCTCAGTTTTCGTTTGAAGAAAAAGAGAGAGACGTCGAACGGGAAGTTTTTTTTGGATATAGCGGTGACGCGCGATACCGTTACGGTATTTCAGTTTTATCGAAACGGTCACACTGAAAAAAATTCGCGCGCTACGGTTACTCCTATGGTCTCAACACGAATTTTGAGCTCCGCAAAAAGCATTTTGATTTCTATTCGCAAACGACGCGTTGTTTACGCAATCTCAATTCGAAATTTTCCCGTTTCACCCCTCGCGCGTGCGGTTTCAGCTCGTAGGGACAACGCCGCTTCCGGACAGCCGTTCGCAGTTCGGTTTGCCACAGAGCGAACGTAATGGAATAATCGAATCGGCCGTGATTGTCTTCAGTACGGTATACACCCGAACGAAAGCTGCGAGAACAGATTTTCGACGTTTTTGATTACCAACGTGTTATTACGAACGCGTATAGTAAGTAGTTTGTCCAGTCAAAGTTTGCAAGTATATGATAAACTGGAAATAAAACGATTTTTTTTCTCGTACTTGACGCGTTTTGAATGCGTAACGATAGACGCGAACACGTCGAGTGTAAAATGTTTTTTTCGAAAAGCACTCCGTTTTTTCGACGGCGACAACGTTGTGAAACCTGTACTCTGTACACGTCTCGGCCCGGTTTTCCGTTCCCGGCGCGCGAGACGTAAATCTCCGGGCGCGCGCGCGCGAAGGTATCGCGGCCGGTAATAAATCGTCGCGTGGTCAACGCCGCGGTCGCGAGGCGGGCGTAATAATAATAATACGGGACAGGGCGGCGCGCGATAACGCGGGACGGGGGCGAAATCGTTTCGACAAAACAGATAAACTGCCGCGCGGAAAACGCGCCCGCGAAACCGGGTTATCCCTGGTGAATTTATTGCGTTCCCCCCCCCGACCGCCGGCCGCACGCCCCTGCAGGTGTAAGCGTTAACGCCCGTCGTCCCCGGGTCCCGACAGCCCCCGACGCGCACCCCTATCCGCGGTGGTCGCCGCCGCACCCTTGTCGACCGACTGCGATTTACGCGCGCGCGCTGGCCGACGGGGCATCTCGGTATAAGGGTCTCGCGCTTCGGAGACACCTCTACGCGCTCCGATTTACCACCGCGAGAGCAACGTCCCTGTAGAGGAGGAAAATCCTAATCCTGTGAAAAACGTTGCCCCGTTGCCGGGGGGTCGCGAGACCGTCCGGGGGTATGCGGACAGCCTGGGCCCTACGGGACACCTACACGATACGGTATTTCGAGTAAAACGACAGCTGGAAAACGTGGACGCGAAGACGTGTCGGAAATGATATCGTACGCGTCGGTTTACAGTCTCGCAAACATGACAATACCATACAAATACGGTTACTACGACTCTCGCCCTTTCGCCGGCTTCGTTACTGCCCCCCGGGGTACCTGCAGCGTTTTGCGATTTTACTAGGAAAATTCCAGCCCCCGTAAATAGATCTTCCACGATCGTAAAACTACTACTACTCTTTTAGTATGAAAAATTTCTAAAAACACACCCCGTCCGATATATTTGAGCCGGGGCGGTAAACTGCAGCGCGTTTACGGGGCTCGTCAAACGCGTTTGAATACCTTTGATGACGGCGCAATCCTTTGATCTATAGTCAACCGTTGCGAGTTACCCCTTTGTACGCAAACACAATTACGGTATAAAAGGGCGTCTTTTTCCGACGACCCTTTTTCGACGTAGCTCCCCAAGACCTCGCGGACGACAAACGCGGACGACAAAGCGCCGACGAGTAACCGCGATGTGTATTGGGAGTATCTGCGCGTCGTAATACGATACGCAACAGAAGTACATTGCAGTCGAGTATTTTATGAATCGTTTTTTTCGACGGTTTTTCGATGGCTTGCGAATATCACGCGAAAACCACAACTCTGAAACAAAACGACCCACGCAAAAAGTGATCCGCCCAAAGCGTACTGCACCTTTACTGCGGTTTTCACGTTCGGACAAAGTCGCGCAAAGTTTCTAGGGTCGGATGCGATAGGTACGTTATCCTGTGATTTTTGTGGTCTGTCGACATACCTAATACTAGGAATTGAACAAAAGCGACGATTTATGCCCAATAATAAAAATAACGCAATATTGCGCGGCGATGACGTGTGCCCCAGCATTTAGAAACCATAGTTAACTACACGGGCCGACAACCGATGTTACGGTACCCCCGAGGTTCGCCCCGAAATCGAAAGTATCTGGAAGGGACTTTTGGATGGACTTCTCGCGCGTTGACTATGTTCTAAATTTTAAAAATTATGTGCAAAAAAATCGTAATCGAGTCCGTTTTATTCGTCCCTGACCGTTGCCAACCACGTCCACTCTGCATGCGCCGCGCCGGTGAACCCGGCAACGTTCGAAATGTTAAATTTGGCGTGCTAAACACACCCCGAGCGAAGATTATCGGAAATAAATTTTCTAGCGAAAAATATAACTTATTTTACACGTTGAATAATCTCTCAGTACCGTCCGGGTTATCCGCGTTTTCTTATTCCGGTGGCTCGCCGCCAGGCACGAACGCTGATGTACGCTGATTTTTAGAGCTTGAATCGGAAAAATTCATCGGGAAAACGGTGTGAGGTTTATACGCATCCAAAAAAACCAAGATTTTTGTACAGGAGTAAGTCGGCTACGTGTTAATTTCTCTCTCGTGAAAAAGCCGCGTGTCACGCGTTGACCGATGCGGCGGAAAAGCTTTCCTATTTTTCTGAGTAAGTTAATCTCTAAATGTATTATACACGTTTATTGGTTTTTTTTTCTCAAAACGTGGAAAAAAATTGGCGTCTTTTCAATGTTCTCGGCACTATATGGAAAAATTAAATGCGAAACAGATAGGTACTCTCAAAATGCTCGGAGCCATTAAAAATGCTGAAAAAACTTAATGTAAACATAGAAGTTGGGTAGGTACTTATTTTAATAACTCACGTTTACGAGGAAAGAATATATAAATAACACGAAAGACTCTTTTAGCGTTGAGAGGGTATACTAATTTTACTTTGGTACAGCGATCTTTGGTAAAAAATATTTTACTCACAATAGGAATTCCAAGACCCGCGGTTGGACATTTATGTAAATAATAATGTATGCGTCATTCGAGGAATCAAATCTGCGTATTCAAATAAACAGTTTTAAATTATTATTTTCGGATATTAGATCATATTAGATAGGTAATAATAAATTATAAAATGTTCTATTGAACCAATAGTAAGTCTGAAAAAGTTTCTCATTAACACTAACATGCTTAGATATTTTAAAACTTATATTCGTTTTCTAAAAATTTAAATTCAGAAACACACGTAGTCCCTATTATAGTGCCTCATTAGACATTACAATCTTTTTTTTTCAAATTTATTAAGCTAATTTTATCATTTGTATTTCACCGATGACGGTTAGTCAGTACAAATTCGATTGATCTTTTTCATCTGTATAACAGTGTTATAACTTTTTACTTCCTTTTTTAGATTCTGAGTGACAAGCGAAAAATGTATTGTTTTTACAGTCATGTTTTTTTTTCTGTCAACAACTTTTGGTACAGCATCAATTTTCAAAGTCAGCAACTATTCTAATAGGTTAATGGACTCCAGTAGTACTTGAGTTGAAGCTTTTTTTTTGAAAGTTTGCTTACTTTTAGAATTTTATCGCAAAAACCAATAAAACATTTTTCTTATTATTATCTGAGTTATGTGCCGAAAACGACGCAAAAATAGCCAAATCCGGCGTATCTCACTATCGTCGTAAAAAATTATTCCACGTCGTTCTGAAACGTACTAAATTAATTTAATACGTTACAAAAGATTGAAAAAAGCTTTTACTAGGTAAAATGCACTATTTTTTTTTGTACGTACCTACGTATAATAGGAGTAATTCGCGATCTTTCGTTTTCCACCCAGAATGGATTAGATAGCTCGCTCGTTTTTTTTCAATAATTTATCGTTTCTTTCACATATCGGATGACAAACCGCTACTTTGAAACCAATGACCCACCCAAAGCGTATAGCCGCTATATATCTATCATTCGAAATGTTTATCGTAACATCGTATCCTCCGTGCGTACTGCAGACAATACTTTACCAAATAACAAAATCGTGTTTGACGAAAATTAATTTTCGAACGCTCTTCGTGGTTAGGTGAAGAATGACGGTTTCAGCGTTTTCGGTACGGTTTTTTTTCCCGCCTGCGACACGAAACAAAACGTTTCGATACAATACAACATTTTTTTTTTTTTTGTTGCGTGTCGAAATTCGCGAGACCGAAGAAAAACGCGCGCGCGCGCGGATAATCCTCCGGCGAAATAATAAACACCGTAATATAATATATTGTTAAACTCGCGAAAAATCTTCCCCGCTCGCAGCAGATGCCCGCACTAAACGTCATATTACTATACGAAAACGGTTCATTTTTCTTTTCCCACGGAACGAAAAAAGAAAAAAGAGACTGCAATCCAATTTAGTTTCGTGCTCTCGTAAATCATTCGTTCTAGCGCGCCTCCCGAGCACACGCCGACGACCTCTGCGGTACAGGGCGTTCCGTTTGCAGTTCCCGGGACGCGGAAGGAAACGATTTTATACCGTAAAACAAAACAATGGAGACCGCTAAATCAATCGTGTTTTCGGTCGAAATGGGTAACAACGTCGATCGATTCGTTCGAATAACCGAAAAAATCAGTCGCGGTTTCAAACAAAGAAGACAGAGAACGCGGATGCGACTTACGGCCGGTCGTTTTGTCCGCGGAAATTCAAATCGAAACCGCGATACGTGTTTAAATGATTGAAGACGAATAAGAGCGATACGTTGATTTTTGAGTATCCGAAAACGAAAATTCCATCCGAACGGCTGGAACTCATCATCACACACATAGTATAAGAACCGATGGCGTGTGTAAAATCGGAACCTCATCGACGATGCGCGAAACTCGATAGTTTCGTATAGTATTACGGCTTTTTTCGGTTATAAATTATACCGTTTTGTACGAACTAAAATTTTCGGATCACTTTCACACGGAACGTTATCAAAACCACCCGCATGGTAGTGGTTTAGCCGAAAGCAACCGACCGCTATTTACTATTTTAGTCTACACTATTGACGTTAGCCGTTAATGCGGAAAATATTTTATACCTTTTTCTTTTTTGAACGTTACACAATAATGTACCATAAAGCGGTTAAACGATTTCGGAGAAGATACTTTCGCACAACAAATTGGTTCATATAATACAGTAATTTTTACTGTGCCATTAAAAATGTCGATGAACACGGCAAACGTTAGTTTCAGACGTCCTCGTAATATCGTTAAGCGATTTCATTTTGCCGGAACATCGCGTGTTCCCCGCGGACGTTCTGTACACAGCGCGTACCTACACAGTGTACGCGCGTGCAAAGCCCCGGAATCCGCAATTTCTCTTCGGTGTCTCGAAACGTTTTAATTGCTCGTATTGAAACGGAACGCGTTCTACAAAGGACGTATATCAAGACATCGGTATAACGCAAACAGAAGCAGCTCGTGCACGCGTTTAACACGCAAATCGTAACAAAAAAACTACCCTGTGGATGGCACCCGATCGTTTTAAAGACCGCGCGATAATTCGAAATTAATTTCTGGAAAACGCCGAGGTCCCTTTGACGTTCTTAACCGTTCGGAAGAATTAGCGACGCTCCGTTCCCGAAAACTCGATCGGCGGCGGCTGATAATCCGAACGGACGATCGAACAAAGTATTTATTTAAGTATTTTATTGCGCGTTTATACGTCGTTACTCTTTCTGGGCAAAATTGTTAAGAAAATAAAAAAAAATAGGAATATTTCTGGGTACTGCAGGTTTCGATTTCCTACATTCGTTTTTGTACCAAATATCTGTATGCAAAGAATGTATTGCTTTTACGAAAAATTGCAAAAATCATCTCCGTGAGTCCAAATATACTCAACAAGTTTTAAATATTTTAAGGTTTTACGTTTAGCGCTGGGATCTTTTTCAGGAACTTTTATCACGATTAACAAGGCGATTCAAACTTATCCAATATTAAGTGAAAACAAATTTACCGACTGTATTGTTTTTACAATGATGTTTTTTATTCCGTGGGGACTTTTTCTGGTAGAGAGAATTCTCCAAGTTTAACGCACGATACCTCGAAAAATAGTTAAGTGATCCGAAATGGTACTTTATTTGAAGCGTTTTATGAAAATTTGAATATTTTTGTTGTTATGAGCAAAAAGCGAAAGCCTTCAAATTTTTGGAAGTGCTTTGTTCGACTTAAGATTGATACAAGTCGTAAAGAAGTGTTTTATGAGTTTACTGCTAATTATTCAATCGATTTTGATCATTTTTGAGGAAGTTATGAAAGTTTTAAATTTTTGAATTTGTTATTTTACGGCTAATATTATTCGATAAAACCTCTAATTTTCAAGTCTCGAATCTTTAATACAACTTAAACAAGATAGCGTTACACATGTGTTTAAAAACTTTAGAAAATTGGTTTACACAATTTTTGTTTATAGGCGATCTTACGTTGTTATTTTGTCGTTAATCTCGTCATTCCGGGCGGCCGTGTATTTCTTATAGGAGGGGAACAATAATTACGGGGAACGTGTTTTTTATACATCGATTTAAATTTTGCTGATCATAAAATCCAAAATAAATATCGGACCGAGCTGAGACTTTTGCATATTACTGTAAAGTAGAAAAGATACGGATTTGATGAAAAAATTTTATTGCGCGGTTAAATTTGTTTTTACCATGACGTTACTGGAAAATTGAGTCCGCTCAGAATCGCATTTTTGAAGGCAATGATCTATCGTTGCTTTCAGACATTAAATAATACGTTTAAACCACAACTTCCAAACTACAGTGACCCACCCAAAGCATATAGTTGCTACCTAGAGTGATCCCGGTTTTTTTTTTTTTTTAATATTGCATAAGCAAGTTTTCGAGTTGCACTGTGAATTTTTATTACAAGCACCAATTTCGATTTTGATTAATTACAAAACACTAGAACTAATAAGTGTCACGGGTAATGAAAGTGATACCAAACAAACAACGGGTAGTTAAAAAAAAAAAAAAAAAAACAAGTATACACGCACCACGGGAAAAGCGATAATAATATAATAATGAAAAACACCGTTTCAATCTGTTCTCATTTGACACGGTCGAAAACACGTTCTTTTAGAAATCAGTAGCAAAAAAAAAAAAATAAATATATAAATAATAACAAAAAAGGAAATTGCGCACAAATATTTGATTCTCGACGTTTCGAATAAGGGGAAGAAAAAAAGAAAATAAATAGTCGGGTACAAACGAAGGCTTTGAACGTCGGAACCAATCGAACCGTTCAATTAGTATATTGAAAGGAAACTTCGAGTGCAATCCAACTTTTTCAATATTTAAAATGCCATCGAAGCCCAATGAACGACGCGGGCGCCTATATAATGGCGATCGATCGATATTGAATTCGGTAAAACTACCGGGCGCCGGAGCTTTTTCGAAAACGGCTGCACGTGTCGTAAAAACCGATATTTTGCGAAAACCTCAAGAGCTATATAGTGTGTATAATTATAGTTTGCGCACTGATTCTAGTTTTCTGTAATCGATATCCGTACAGTGGAATGTACGAGTCTGACTGGTAGTACTGTGTAGTTTTTTGGAACGGCTCGTGTCGTTCTCGAAATGACCGAAATACAAATTGTTTCGACGACTTTATAACTCATACACGGAATTTGTGCACAAACATTATTACCACCACAATCGGACCGCGTTCTTTTCTAAATTCGAAACAATGCCACCACTGCTGGCAGCTGCGGTCTTCACTCGTATAATACATAGAAGGCCTGTAAAGCGATTGTCGTGAAACCGGCGTTAATATTAATGTAATATTATCACCATATGAAAGTACACTGGAAATAAAGTAGGTGTATAAAACCATACGGGATACGCATATTCCCGGTAGCGAAAAAGTTTAAAAAAATCTTTTCAATACTCTAGTTCGAACTAAGCCGCCGTCAAAAAATATGTGTTTTTTTCATGCAATTTAGCTACCGCGTAACGCGCGCGTGTACGATATTATAAAAGGTCGAGTGCGAAATGCGCGTGTACGTCGTGTATGAAAAAAGATAAAAAAAAATACCGGAATCCGCCTTTTTTTCACGTTCCACGCAAAAAAAAATTTAAAAAAAGTATACCGTTTAGTGGATATAATATTATAAACCTTTTTTTTTTTTTCCACCCCGTCGTTTATTCTTTTTTATTTTTGTGCACGTTCCTCTCCCCGTCGTCTTTTCGACTCCGATCCCAATGACGGGCGGGCGCGATAAGCGTTACCGAGAGACGTCGATAAGCGGACGGTGTACCTACCTACCTAAATCGTTTAAAAACGATCACGGTGAAAAGATAGTGTATACCCGGGTTTTACGACGTATGATAGTACGTATAAAAGTAGTATGACAGCCAGCACCATACTATTATTTAAATCGGGTCGCGACAGTCACTTCGCACGGTACGTTACGGACAGAGGATAGAAAAACCATTCTCGCTTTATGTTTTTTCGCGCGAACGTTTTTTGAACTCGCTTTTCAGTAACAGGACGGTTTTGAAACGTTTTTCTTTTCGTCCGAAACCTCTCGCGTACACGAGAAATTACGATATTTTCGGATAGAGTTGTACGCCGCGTGCGCATGGTTTCGAAATCGGCGTAACCAGCGCTCTTTAACACATAATGTCCGTCCGACAAAAACACTCGAAAAACTAATTCTACCTATTTTTGTCGGCGGTTTTGACGAAATCGACACCGGTAGACAGACGCGCTGGTTTTTTGCCGGCTAAGAGACGCGTTTTAACACGAGAATAAAATTAATTTACTCGACACGACGCCATCGTCGTATGAAAAAAATCGCCAAAGTTGACGCGACCGTACGGCGAGAATTCTTCTTCAACGATTTATTGAATTCGATTTACGCGAAGCGGGCGAACGAGCGAGAAACCGAAAATGATGAAAAAAGTTCCCGTTGTCATGTTTCCGAGGCTGTATAAATCTACGCGTTTGATACGGGTATTATCGGTTATCGTTTCCGACACTTTGCAGCACGACGCGCAAATGTCAATCCGTGTTTTCTAACTGTTTTCCACTCTGCTATTATCGCGCACTACATTAAAATTATTTTTTAAATAACATTGTTTGCGTCAGTTACTAAATCTAATAATCGCGGTTGTATAAATTGTTCACAATTACACAAGTTACACAAGAGTACCGAAAAGAATAACAACTTAAACGTGTTATTTTTAGTGGTATTTTTGTAGGCACTTGTCTAAGGGACGTCGAAAAGTAATGTAAAAATAGAAATCCATATTGTTATTCGTTTGTCTAGTACACCTATTTACTTTATGCGGCATAGGTACTACCGAGTAACGCCCGAACCGGAAAAATAATTGAAGCTGTCGAGTAAACGATTCATCACACAATGTTGTGCGAAAATAACTTTCAAATTATCCGGACAATAATTGCCGGTTTCGAAAATAGTCCATGTAGTAATAGATAATCGACAACGGGTATAGTTATTATCTAAATAATAAACGGAAAGCATTTCCAAAAAAATGAAAAACTCTTTGTGCTAACCGCCAACACGAATTATTTAGATTTTTTTTTTCTAAAAAACAAGAAATACATTTACATATTTTATTTTCACCGCTTGTGGTATAAAAAAACGAAATTTTCAACCCGGTTGCGTTTTGTTATACTCCTCGAATAAAATTCTTTTCGACTGTGTAGATCATACTAAATGTGAGTCTCTTGAATTAAGTAATTGTACGTTATATATTTGAGTTATAAAGTATGACCCATTGTAGATAATAATATAGCCTACTTCGTAAACTAAACGTTACTTTTTCTATTTTTTTTAGATACATACAAGTATTTACCATGTTTCAAGAATTTTCTCACTTAAGCGATTTCTTCTCTTGAGCTTAGGTATTATATTACCAATATATTATTATGTGATCATGCGTGCGCCAGATCTAACCGTAAAATTGAAGACAATTTGAGCTGAAATATTTTGTAGAAATGAAGAAACCTCCTGCCTCCTAATTCGGCCCCTCGTGCGAGCGCTGGTTATACGTATAAAGCCTTCGGTAAAGTGTCAACAAAATAATTAAATAAAATCACAGGAATGTTGTTTCTTTGAAAATAACTTTTAATGTTTAAAAATATTGGATTATCATTGCAATGGCATGGGTTTTTAATGCTCGACAACAATTCGTTGTTGTCAATTAATCGCATATACGGTTAAAATCTCGAAATACTATATTGTATTGTAAATTAAGCTTTTAAAAAATTCATCAACTATGACAATATGTTTTTCCAACTCTTTTTGAAAGAAAAAAATTATTCCAGGCGTGTAATTAAAATGAATATTTATCTAAATTTGGAGTCGGGACAAAGAAAAAATACGAGTTATTATTATTAGAAAAACGTGCGTGTTTCCGCGATGTTTTCTAGAATAAAAAACTCTTTTCACAATAAACGCAGCTGATGTTAATCATTTTAAGACAAATGGCGCATTTTTTTTTCTGCTGAAAATAATATTAATTTGATGTAATTTACTTATGGTAGATTATGTTTACTCGACCTAACTTAACATGATGCCCTAAAGCTATCAAATATTATACGAAGGTGGAGCAAAAACCGTTTATCTTGCCTCGTATATACTTATAGTTTTTATTTTTATTTTTTTTTAGTATTTAACTCACGTTTTTCGTAGTAATTACCATCGCTAATTAATCACGGAATTTCTGCCCGTTAAACCCATCTATTTCCTATACAATCTGCGTGAGATTGTTTTTTTTAAACGATTTTATGTTACTATAAAATGAAAGACATTACGTGACTGCTTGAGTCGTTTTATTCTTATTCCGTGTATAAATACTAAAAAAAATTTAGTTTAATTTAAAAATTAAACACAAAACATGAATTTCTGTGCTTTTTCTACCAAACATCAACTGTAAGTGCCTACCCATAGTTTCCGTTAACAAGTAGGTATTTTTGGAATCGTTATTTGTCTATTTACTAAAAATGTGTTATTATACTGTAACTATTGTTATTGACGACATTTTTTTTATAAACGATGATATTCGTACACGGAAAACTTATAATATGGCATCGTCGATTTCGTAACATGACAAAAATGTATCATTATACCAGGGACAAATTTTACTGATCACAAAGTTTGCAATCAATAGTATGTAAACAAAATATTTAAGCGTTATGGTTTTTAAACCAATATCAATATTTCTTTGTTTATGGGAACTTAGAAATATTATGTAGAAAAATGCTCGTTTCCAATACATGTATCCTCTTAACATAAGCACCCTGTATAAAACGCAACTGCACCGAAAACGAGTTATTCCTGTATACATTATAATGGAAGTTTTCCGTAGCATAAAATGAGTTACTATTATTATAATACTATGCGTACTATAACGTTAACACGACATTCAATATTGAAAACTTTGACATTTACTGGAAAATGAATATTTTTCTACTAGTTGAATGAAAAATATTAATGTTATTTCTTGAACCCGTTGGTTTTGATACGTCCATCGTACGTCGCAAAATATAATATATTATACCGCATTACAGCCGACGTGATAATATTAAACAGTCAAACGTTAAAAACACATACGTCATAACGGTTCTAATCTGAAGACTAAAAAACACTTTGCCTTTAACTGTTTTTCGACTTTGAGCGTCAGCGAAGACTGTATTGTTCTAACAACGATGTTTTTTTTTCTTTTTCGTGAACAACGTTAAGGGTGTAAGGCATTCAAAATTTGAAAGTTGAATATCGAAAAAGTTACAGCGTGAAACGGAAGGGTATAATGCTCCGACGTTTTGAGTCAGTGCCTCCGATGAAAGGTCTATGAATTCCGATGGTACCTGAAAGGGTTTCGAGTTGGAAAATTCGAAATTGAAATAGTTACAGTCGAGTGGAACTAAGAAGAAACATTAACTGTGATCGTGGCGAACGCGTTTTTGAGATTTGGTTTTTCGGCCATAACGCGTATCCGAATGAATACCGATCGGAACGAATCGCGAAACACAGTACTCGAACAGGCACGATACCGGTTTGAAAAACGTATTTCGTGCAAAGTAAAGGATAACTTCGAAGTTCTCGAAAAACGTACCAGGACGACGTATAAGCAGAATCGTTTTTTTTTTCGAAAGCAACGCGATTTATCGTCGCTTTAAGATAATATAACGTTATCGGTTGCGTTCGAACCGCAACTTCCGAGCCAGCCCCCCAAAGCGTAGTCGCCACTCCGTCAAACTGCCCACGGCGATCTACGGCGCCATTTCGGGTCGTTTTTTTCTTTTGTTTTTAATAAAGTTCCGGAAAACGGCTCGCGATGATGGCGCGTCTTCGGCGGCAAAAGCGTAATTTTTCGTGCACGCCCAAACGCGCTTTGTTGCCCGCAAAAACGGTTCACGAAAGAAACGCGTACGAAACACACAGTCATCGTCTCGGATCGTTAACGCGTTTTGTTTCGCCATGATCCTTTTCGCCGCTTTTATACACACATATATACACACGCGCGCGCTTCTCCCGGTAAATGCCCCGTCGTTTAAAAAGCCGCCGTTTGTTCGGACTCGGTGCACTACTATTGTCGTCGCCGGTAAACAAGATAAATCGGCTCACTCGGTCTCCGCAGCACCACCGGCATTAGCATTCGTCGAGGGCGTCAAAAACGTCTCTGTGTGTCCTTTTCCGCGGCTTTTCGATGGGATTTTTTCCTCGGTTCGTTCGCCCGATTCAAAGGCCGCGCGTCGATTGTTGTCGTCGTCGTCGTCGTCGTTGTAGACAACAACAATATAAAATGTAGTCCGGTCGCATGTCGGTAGACTACACCGCAAATACTGTTATTATGCGCCCACGAAGATCGATACAACGCGAGCGTACAACACTTTTCGGTGAGAAAACGAAAAAGTGACGAAAAAAAACACAATTGGCACTCTTGGTCGCGAGCGGGTGTGTAGACGGATTCTGTGGGTTTCGGAAGGCGCCGATATGTGCGCGTAAGCACGTTGAATCCTACGTAAGCGACGAAAATAGCGATATGCTCAGGGGCGACGTCTCGGTTAAACTGCGTGATTTGTGCCGTAAAAATAAAATGTTTGTTTGTTGGTCCAGGCGCTGGCGTCAACTAATAAGTAGCGAGAACTCTACGGAATCTCAATTCCGTCATCACGTGAAAATCATTAGAAACACCGAAAAAATCCGACGATATAATGATATCACCACGGTTAGGCCACAGATACTTACGATTTTCCTCAAAGTCGGAATCGCTCTGCACAGCGGTGCGTTGTTATAATCGAACCGACACGGTTTTCGAACGCTTTCGACGAATCTACGAGTCGGATTTTTCGAAATTTTCGTACTCGAATTTCGTTTTACATAGCATGATTGATTTTAGAATGTTAAACATAAAATTTGTGCGAGTTTTCTAAAAAATAAATCACAGGTGTGACCGATTTTCGAAAATTTTAAACAATTATACGTAAAAATTGTGACTACGGATTTTCGAAATTTTTCAGTACCGCATTATGTCGACTTACACATGTTCGAAACATTAGATTTCCAAAACTTTTGGTTGAAAATCAAATGTTTATCGAACGAAAATTACAAAAAAAAATGAAAACTTTTGAAAACTTCAAACATTCTGTTCTGAGAAATTTTCAAAATTCGCATCAGACTTGCCAATTTTAATAGCGTGTAAAATTGTCTCAGATCGTTCCGGTCATTGTTGTGCGGAAGTTAAAAATCGAAAATCGATCACGTCGAAAACACGTTCGCCGTAACTTTTAACGTTTTTTCTTTTTCGATTTGCGCTCAGTTTTTTTTTTCGTTTCGACTTTTTAATTTTACCGACGCTCATGACCCCTTTAGAGTATCTGTGTCCGTATCGGAACGCTATCGGAGAAGTTAACGTGATTACCTGCGTAGCGCTAAAGAGTGAAAAACGCACATCGTGTGAACACTACCAAAACATTCTTCGCGCTACACCCAGAATGCAAAAATCGCGTAAAAATAAATCGTTCTACATCTCTCTGTCTTTATTATACCGCAGGCCGACACGCGTCCACACGTACGTAGGCAGTACTGAATAATACGAGTGCTGCACAGTGTCGGGGCCGGGCTGTACCTGGCAGACAATGTGTGCGGGTCGTGGTTTATTTCGCGTTTCTCCTCGTCCCCGCGCCACTCAAAACGCAGTTTTACGCCCGCGGCTCTCGTCACGCGTTTCGGACGTTTTAATGGAGTTTCCCGATCACGTTCCTGCCGCCTCCCCGAAAAAGCTCTCATCGCTCGCAAACTGCACCCACACGCCTACATATTACACGTATATACATTGTATTCGTATATGATCGATCGAACTTGCGCGAGTTTGAAAATTACGGCGATTTTTTGCGAAGCCGGTTTAGTCGAGTCGGTTGGAAGAAACAAAAAGTCAGAAGCATCGAGTTAATTTTTCAAATCGTACTGCGAACTGAAAATTAACCAAAATAATAAACGTGTTCTTGTTTTTAATTCGCACGGTGGATACGTAGCTGCGCACGACATTTTCTTCGCTACGAAAGACTGTATCGGTTGTATTTTGTTTAATCGTATAAAACGCTAATTGATCGTAAACTTAATTAAAATTCACTTGGCAACTCGGTTTTAAATTTTTCTATATTTTATTCGCCCGTCGAGGATACATTTTATAATCGACAGCAAATAATAGGTATACAAACGACGAACGTTGTATTATAACTATTGAAATACGATAGTGATGTGTCATCTCCAATACGACTCGATCGAGAGTTAACGGAACCGTCGAATATGTACTTACCTATACCACAGAATAGATTAAATCCTATACTTTATACTGTGAAAAACTGTTTGAACCGACAGTGTTTGTGTGACGAATATCATTATTATTTTAATCCGCGAACGTCGTAATTCTCTCGTGTTGTCTCGATTCTTTACGTTTTCTACACATTATTCGGACACGAAATTTATGTGTTTTTTGACTCGCGATGAACATAATAATACGTCGCGCGATCGACGGTGTGGTACCGCCGAAGCTGTGGAGGAGCGTCTCGGATCGCAGAAGTTTCGAGACGTCTTATTATATCGGGACGTTTTGAGTTCGTCACTAATTTATCACGGGCTGTACGAAGGCGCGCGGAAAACTTTTCGTTTTCTGTACCTCCTCGAGCGAATTAACATTTTAAGAACCGACACGGGCGTGCGTCGGTTCGCGTTTGACAAAAACATCGGTACGGTTTATGTTTGTGCCCTCGGGCGTTTGCCGATTGCAAGTACTTACTACCTTATTCATTCGCGACACTCTATCGAACGAGTTTCCGGTGAAATAATTTCCATTGAACGCCGCAACCAATTATACGTTGCAGGCCGAAATAGAACTATTGCTCCGGGCTATTCGACACGTATTTTTTTAGTAATCATTCTAACAAATAACTGTCCCACGACGAAATCTCGACCGTTTCAAACCGGTTACATAGTTATAGCACCTGACAGAATACCCTAATAATAATACGTAGTCTCTGTTACTGTTACGGCTCGATTTTTATATCGGAGCTCACTCAGAATCGCTGAGCGGCGGTAGTCATTGGTTGCTCCGGCAAACTTGCCGAACTGAAAAATCGCGTTTCCGGACACCGTCCTAAGATACGGACTGCGTTTAGGTATGAAATCAAAAATCACAGATATCCATACTAGTGGTCAAATTAAACGACGGCAGTTGATAGGACATGAAAAAATTATTCACCGTGGAGATCTCTCTCTCTCTCTCTCTGTCTCTAAGCGAGATATATAATCATTAATTTTCATGGGGAAAAAAAGTACGAAAACTACGACATCCAGGACTGCCCTTGCACGCGTTGTATTGGCTACATGTAAAAAATACGCCGTCCATGGGTCTAAATAATAATTATTCATGTCCGCACGGTAGAGGTTGCTGTGAACGCTCGAAAATGATTCGATTAAACGTATTTTAAGCGCGCGGAAACACTTTGTGCCGTTCGACGATTACGGCGGGTTTTACTCGTATTCGGTAGATTCTTATACACACAATTATATTATAATACTTACACGCGTGTTTACACGATCGTTTGTGCGGTTTTGAAGCGAATCGACTCGTCGCACACAGTAATATAACACGATACACGTACAGCTGAGCGGTTAACCGTTTAAACGCGTACGGTTTAAAAACAATGTTATGCGCGCGCGGAAATAGAGGGAAACGACGTCAATAAATTCGACGGTCTCTCGACGTCGTTTCGCGAAATAATTTCGGTTCTAGTGCGACGCTTTTATGGTACTTACGTCGCGATGTTTTCTTTTCGCCAACGCTCGGAATCGAGCGAGCACACTGAGAATATATTATTATTATTATACTTTTGTACCGCGGTCGAGGAGTGTTTTCTTCCCCGAGACGACTCGCTGTAACCGGCGGACGTTTTTACCTGGAACCACTCGACTTTCTGCCACGCGTTCGGCGAATAAAAAGAGACAATACAGCAGGAAGCTTGTCGCTGTTTCTTGTGGCTGATTGCGACGTTTGGGTTCGGCGACTTTTTGAACCGGGGACTTTTTTTTTATTGTTTTTATGCGGCTGGATTGAAATCTCCTCAAAAATGATCAAAATATCCCTGAAACGGAACGAAGAGTAAATGGTCCCTTTGCCCTTTTTTTTCAGCTCGACCTACCGATCAAAAAAGTATCCGACGAAATTTTGAAGAAAAAAAAATTAAAAGCTCGGGCGATTCGGTTGTATTACGTGTAATCACGTCAGATGAACTGCAGTGGCCGAAGCCGCCTTTTTTTATCTTACACTTATCAATAAAACGTGTTTTACTAAAACATTCTCGTGTAGTCAAATCATTTCAAAATACCAAATAATACTAATATCTTGTGTTTAATTGATAAAAAAAAAAAACGTTAAACACAAACACGACTTCTATGTATTTCCTGTATCACCTGCAAACTGTTGAAATATCTACACCGCGATGATTTAGACACCTATTGTTCAAACGTGTTCTAGTTGGTTTTAACAGGGTTTTTTATGGTCAAATAAGGGTGATCACGGGCCACATGAAATGTTGAACGTTTATCGCATAAAATCAATAATGTTGATTTGACATTTTAAACGTAACAATGGCCATACATATATTTTTACCCGGTCAAAAAGTAAAAATAATGTAAGTAGGTATCGTTTTCTATGCGAAAAAAAAAATGAGCGGCGTAATGGGAAAAAAAAATGTAAACAATGGATACGCCTAAAACGAATTAAGGTTTAAAATAAATACAGTTTTTTGTAGCAATCGCTAGGGGAAAAATGAAAAAAGATGTCGTTTGTTCTTTTAACGAGTCCCGAAGCCAGCTCCAAGTCCGTGTTCAAATACGGTTTATTTTACCTAATATTCGTGTGAAATAGTAAGAGAAAGAGAGTGATATAATTTTGTTAATTAACAGTAATTCCGAATAAACCGTGTATGGATTAAGAGCGTATTTCAATAATTTCGACGTTTATCTTACCATGCAAAACGGTTATGTGGACAGCAAATTTTCATTCGTAAACAATCGTTTTGACATATTTCATTCTTAACGAATTCTATCAGTTGTCTATAATATATTACCAAGTGTCAGTAAAAATGATTATTTGATGAAGAATTTTTTTTTTTTATTATTATTCAAACACTAGTTCACTGATGAAAACTAAAAAAAATGTACTAATCAAAAAGTACGAAAACAAATACGAGCGTTTATAGATAAACTGGATGTAGAAATAGAGGTTAATTAATGCATAGAATAACGCACTATCCTGACAAATCAAAAATAACCACTACAGCTAAATGATGAAAACATTTTTTTTTTTTTAAAAATTTCGTTTAGTTACATTTTCTTTTTTATGGCACATTCACAATATGCACCATCGGAAGAAATTTTAGCGCAATACAATCGAAAAAATCTGCAATCTTCTAGAAAGAAAAAAAACTTAGGTGGATACTAAAAAAAATATAAATGCTTCTTTTGGCATTTTCAAGCACGGTTTATTTATTTATTTTTTTTTTTTTTGCCACTGTTGTAAACGATACGTGAAAAGGACAGTGATTTTGATTACATATTTCGATTTGTGATGTGCAACAATATTACATTTAATTAACGAATGCAAAGAGGAAGAGCAAAAATGAGTTCAAAAAAGCTTTTTAAATACACAATACAAAGTATTGAAGCCGTTTAAAACGTTTATTGCTAAATAGTTTGAACAAAACATTTAGGACACAAAACAAAAAATTGTTCTTTGATTGGAAAAAATAAAATACACGAAATGGTCTTGTTCTTATTTTTATTTTTTTTAACAGTCGTCAAATTTCGTATTAATATTATAAACTGTACATTATGTATGATGCTTCAATTATATATTACTATACTATATTATATTACTATGTGTGTATAGAAGTCGAAAGAATGTAAAGAAAAATTAATGAACAAAAGTGAATTAATATTAGAGATTTACATTGATTTTCTAGTTAACGAGTGAAATGTTAGAAATTATTTTATTAGAAATTGCAACAGCCAAGTTTATGTTATTTTTTTTGGTCGTTCACTGTACAAAATACGTTTTTCTTAATGATAAGTTTTTCTTTATTCGTTGTTTACCATCGTAAGTATCACGAAAATCCAACATAACATTGTTTTAAGTACATATATTACATTATCGGGATTTCTGAGTTATATCATTATTATTGGCATACAACCGAAATAGTATTGATTGTGGATTAATTATTACTATGGAAAATGGGACAATGCTTTAGATTAGGTTATAAGATAATTGAATAACATCGCCCGATGGATATGGATATCCGGCCAGTCTCTCGTTCGTCGGGTGAGAATCTTTTGAAACTCCAAACTTTTGAGCTCGGAATGTGTCTAATGCCTATTGTGAAAGTGACCGTGGTAAGACTTTGCAAAACTTTACACGATTACTAAAGAAGATTGGATTTTGCTTCACAATCCAATAATCTCCCCGATCTTTCACTCCGTCATTGCTGATCCCTAAAATGTTGTTCCGCGATAATTTTTATTCCAGAGAACGTTATCGCGTGTACATATATCTATTTTACATATCGTGTGTAAATGATAAGAGAACTAATTACTTTTGTTCGGTAAATTAGTTACGACGTAATAGATCCGTCAGATGAAATTATTAAGTCATTTAAGGAATAAACTGCGCAATACAAAACGTAAATTCGATTAGATTCTACGTACTATTTTAAATCTGTACTTGTAAATATATTATAAGTTATAACCGCAGATAAATTAATATTTTTTGTACATTTCGAATCATAAAATAATGGCAAAAAATATTTTTTCCAAAAAATAAAATGTGCATTTTATACGACCGATAAATTTACAAGTGATAAATTACAATGAAATACATTTGATTTAGTATAGTATCAGTATTCTAGTATAGTATTTAAGTATAAAATACAAATAGAGATAAAGTTCAATTTAATAATTGCATATTTTATTTGTAAATCATCTCACAACTCCAAAGTTTTTTTTTTTTTTTACATTTCACATCAATTGTAATATTGTGTTTCGATATTTCTATAGTGAAAATTATTTAGTATATAATATTCTTAAAAACTATTGTTTAACAATATGAATGGAGCTAAAAAAAATTTATTAATCCCATACATAAAACGCGAGTACTTTGACGTAGGTTATGTTTTTTTATTTTCCGTTCAGTTTATGTTTGGTATAGTTTTGTTTAGGTACAATGAAACAAGCAATATTATGTTTTATTTGTTTCCATAATTCGAATTTGAATTTTAAATTCACAGGAAAAACAATACATCTACGGGAAAAAATACATCAAATTCACAACGTGTACCGGCTGCAATATTTTTACAAATGAAATTTCCGGTAAAAAATCAATATTCAAAATTTTAATAGTACAGCGAACAATGTGGATATAAATCCGATCAAGTTTAACCTGCTTTAGGGCAACATACAAAAAGTTTTAAATTTTCATTATGAAAAATGATTTTAGTCTGATCATAGTAAGATATTTGAATAAAACAACACATTTTGACTGTATCTGTGTAGGTAGGTACGAACTACACGCATGACAGCGCCGTCGTTACTTTGAGTTGTTGTACAAACAAATTTAATTTTATACTTCAAAGCGATATTTTACGGAATTATTAAAATCAAGTTTGAAATCCTCTGATATTCAAGTTTTAATACACTACAATGTATAGTATTGCATTGAATGTTCTTTTTGCGAGAAAAATGTATGTTTGTGATAAGTGTAAATAACGTTACAATCATCAAAGCAATTTTAACTTTTTAACAGATTACCAGATTTATACTTTCGGAACGTATTTAAATTTAAAATAATATTTAAAAGAGAACTCTCATAAGTTATAATAATAAATTAGGTAAACCAATACGTCCTCGCGTTTTATTTTTCTACGATTTATAATCTACATTTTATTTCAGTTGTATTCGTTTTTCAAATTATTGTCAAGTTATACTCAGTGCAACAACTTCACTGAGCTCATTTTGGCGTTTGTTATTTTATCAACGTTCATCAGTTATATCTTAATTAGATCAAGTTTCGAATTTCTACATCAAAGAATTATGAATGTTAATTATATGTTTGATTATATCGCTTTTTAAAGATGAACAATAAAGTCAATTTATTACGTTCCACATCTTCTAGTTTTGCAATATTGTTATAAAATAACACTTTTAGCGTTTTTTTTTTTTTTTTTGTTTCCATGACAAGACCTAGTATAATATGTAGCACTTCATTATAGAAACAATCGTAATTGAATTAAGACTTTGTATAAAGTAATAATCTTAACTCAAAATATACGTATTGTTTTTCTTATTTTACTACACTTTTCGGATGTACGTCTTAAAATGTACCAGGCCGTTATAGTCTCCGATAATGTATAAAATAATTCGATAACTTTCCTTTTTTGTTCATTATTTCTGTTGTTAAAGTTTAAGTTTTTAAAACGTTTCATTTTATCCAAAGTACCGGTGGTTGACATAAAAAAACTAGGTAGGTACATAACTTCACATTTTCACGTAAACGAAAAAAGTTTGTCGTCGAACCGGCATAATATTAATTTATACACAAGTCAGAGATATAAAATTAAACATTAATCGCGTTTTATGCCGAGTACGAAACTCATCATAGTATAATATATATTATCTGATTATTTATATCGGTTTTGTTTTAAAATCGACGTTTTATAATGATTACACTTGTCACGTTATTTTTTATTTGTGCCATACTTTGAATTTCCAGCAAACGTAACCGTAAAGCCGCAATATGACGTTATATACGCATTTTAGTTCCGAAAGAAAAAAATTTAATTTCTGTATTTTATATGCACTAAAACATAACATAATCCTACGCTTTCCGCGTAATTTATTGTTTATACTGACAATCACGAATGTGCAAAATATATTAAAAAAAAAAAAAAACGTAGGTAAGGTTATTATTTTAAAACAATAGGTATACTTGGATCTACGTTATTTTGGAAAAAAATCACCGAAAAAATCGATTGTAATTTATATAAACGATAAAGATAGTAATATTAGTTTATATAAACTGGGCGCTTGATAATATTATCGAAAAAAAATTTTTGATTGTGGAAAAAATAAAAATACAAAATTACAAATAAAGCGTTGGTCGTAATCGTTCCACAGTATTGGTATTCACTTAATATTTGTTTTTTTTTTTCTTATCTAAAACTGTTTTTCAGAACGACACAGATTATTTCAACTTAAAATTTTCGTTTATTAGAAATTTCACGTCCTTAAAATTAAATATACACGGAAATGTACAGGAGTTTGATGGTACTTGTAATTCGAATATGTTAATAATTTTGAAATGAGAATTTATTTTGGAAGAACAATACGTGTACCACATCAAAGAGACCATGTCGACCGTTCTACACATCGCGCGAAACTGTTACGGGACGTTCAAGAATTTTAAATTATTTTTTTAAGGTAAACACAATGATAATTAAAATGTTCGGAAATTAAACTGGCTAGGACAACAATTGCAGAAAACATGTTGTCCGTGGTATATTTCCGAATTCAAATGTTCTTTTCTCGTTGTACGAAGTAGGCGCGTAGTATTATTTTATTAATACGCGCAAAAGCGTAAATTGAAGTCGAGCGTATACAGTTGTTGTTTTATGTTGCATACTAATGGAACGAAAAGTTTCAAACGATTGTTTTGAATGACTGAAACAAATGAACAACAAAATAATCTCCGCGTTTTATTTTATTTTATTTTTTCGTAATTATAAACAGTTAATTGGTTTTTTTGATGAATTCGCATCTTCATCGAGTAGTCATGAATTTCGCGCGAGGCATGAGCTGTCTGAAAAACAAAATACCATATCGCTATTCAAAAACATATCACCGACAAGTAGAAAGAGAGCACCGAAAATGTCCAAACTATTATTGAACTGTACTCTGAAAGAATGGAAAAAACTTATGGAACATCTTGATTTTTTTCTTTTCGAAAATTCTGTTTGATTAAAAAAAATCAAACAGAATTTTCGAAAAGACCCCGCAGTTTCAAAAATTGCAGTATTTTTGATTCACCGTACATTATTTTTATTCAAAAACAATCATCGATTGAAGTAAGTATATTTTACAACTGAACTCGCGTTCAAAAATGTAGAAACTTTATGGTTTTATTTTAGTGAATTTTTGCTTTTTTTAGTCATAATTTTTTGTGTGGGTTGTTTGTTACTCCGTCGACATACTAATACGTTATTGTCACCATCATTACATTACCTTTGGTTCAATAAGTTTCGATTGTTAACGTTTTTAAATGTCATACAAAAATATATGCATATATAAACATTCGTTTTGAATATTTACTATCGTCTTTCATCGTTGTTTTATAAGAAGAATGTATAGTTTTATGAAGAACTATTAGTAAAACCTCTTTAGACATTTTATTACAATATAATATCGTTATTATGATTATTATTTTCTATAAAAATTTAAAGCTTGGTTGCTCTCCAATTTGACGACGCAATGTGTTCCTTTTTTAAGACACAAAATATACGCTCTAAACACAGAACAGACGTACAGTTTGTTTTTTTTCAAAATTCATGAGTATTTACAATATAATACACATTACAAGACGTGTAACGTGTGTTATCGACGAGATTTTTAAATTTTTCGCGTTCCGGAAGAACAATTTAAACAAAAACGTCGTGCGTATTTTTCAAATATTATTCTCGAGTCGTGTACGATACGACGGACGGTGTATTATAATATGGCGTGTACCCAAGTACCGAAATATATATAAATATACAATAACGATCACAATAAACACGCGGATTCAGCGTAGAGAGATGTTTTCGACATTAAGTACTATTATTGGTCGGAGTATAATATTATTATTTGGTAGTTTAATAACGTATAGTATTATTGTGTTTATTATTCGCGCGTGATTTTGACACGCAAAATTATTGTATTGTATCGAAGCGTTTTGTTTCGCGTTGCAGGCGGAAAAAAAACCCGAGTTTTCCAAATTTTTCCATTTATGCCACATTCTACATTATATTATATTTGTTTTCGCAGCACGGCCGTCCAGTCGATTTCCATACACCCTTTTAGCAATAATAACGCTGCTCAATACACCGCCTCGTGCAGTCATTCTACGGTTTACATTTTAGGTGAACATAAACATAATATTTTGTAAAAAAAAAAAAAAAAGGCCCTATAGCGAGCGCTTAGCACGGTTGGTGCAGCCGGTGGCCTTAAATCGTTATTTTAATTGTATATCTAGTTAATACAAAAAAATACCGACGTTGTGTATCCAAGGAACCTTGAAAACACCACTGCTGGTCGTAGTCCTAACTTCTAAAAAAAACTATCACATTTTTTCATGCTAGGCGAACATTGAATAAGTTGGCCTTCTGAAAGTTCATCCCGTCCTCTTTCGATCGCGATCGGTCTCATTTTGAGCGGCGTTGGCAAGATTTTAAATATTATCTGATATCCGTTATATCTAAATTGCTACTCAGACGCATTTTTAAGTCACCCAAATAAGTAAGGTACTTTAAAAACCAATATAATACGGTCGAGAAAAAAACAAGCGGAATCTTTGAAAGATGTACCTACTCGGTGTAAAAACTGAGCAGATAAATGTATAGTGGTAAAATAACAACTGCGCGTAGAAATCTACTGTCAAAGTTTGAACGGGGTTAAAGTGAATTTTAGTTTACGACAAGAGGCTACTTCCGACTTGAATGCTTCTCGAAGTTTTGGAGGGGATGTTTAGAGGCCTCCAAGCCCACCTAACTTCGCCAATAAAATCAATTCAAAATGTCTGAAACCGAAATCAACATAAATTTATAAATGAATATTACAACCATGACGTATACTTAGATTTTTCGAATTTTTTTTTGTCCTGTAAAAATTTTATAAAACGTACATTTACACAACTGAAATGATGTATAACAAACGCTGTAAAATTTTGATCAAAGCCACCGTAGGAAATAATACGTTTTACGGATAAAAGTTTTTTTACTTTAACCAAATCGTAAAAATATGTTTTATTTTAGCCAGATGTTTGTTTTACTATGTTATTCTAATGTTACCCGGACGGTTTTTTATATCTATTCTCAACACCGATTCGGACCGTGTTCGTGGTGGCGCTTTATTTTTCGATCACATTATTTGCAGACGCATATTAATTGAAAACCGTGTTTTAGCAATCACAAACAACTGTACAATAATCATAACGATAATGACGACTTATCGATTGTAGGTTCGAAAACGCGTCTAACGCGTTTATGGGTGAGATCATTTCAGAAATTATCATTCGTTTCGTCGGCAGTACTACGCAAAGTCCGTGTTGTTCCGACCGTTTTCATAATGATTTCCTCCGTCCGATTTAATAACGATGTTCGCCTCCGTCGCAATCGTTAAAGCGACAGAGCTCTGCGGCGGACGAACAAAACGTGATATTCAAGTGCCCGTGCTATCGAAATCGTCTTTGAAAGTGTGTCTACTCGTAGTAGCGTTTTACCGTATCTCGTATGGAATTTAAAATTAAAACAGCTGTGCGTAAAAAAATTTTAAACTCGACGACATAATAGTCCGTACTTATACAAAAAAACCGAATTCACCTAAAACGTACAACTCACATTATGAAGATACGTTTATTACACTTAATATAAACGTTTCACGCATGGACTAATAATATTTCAAAATTAACTTTGATTTGGATTTGATTACGTCCGATACGATATAAATTTATTAATAATTGAAAACAATATTTGAAAAAAACCCCACTTTTAACGTCAAACTTGTGGATTTTTTTTTTTACACCACTTTTTTTGTGCGATTTATGTCGTATCGAAATAATGTACCGCCGAAGATTTCGAACCTTTGAGATAACACTATTATAACAGGCTAATTAATTATTCCGTAGTATTATACAAATATGCGCTCCGGTTTCAACTGACCAATTTAGTATCGTCGTTTAAACAAACAATTTTCGCGATTAGATCCACAGCAATGAAATTCAACCACATCAATCAACATATTAGTCTAGGGCTCAGTTGTTGTGTAAACAAGATCTACTGAATTAAATAAAAACTGAAATGTCATAAAACGTAAATGTATTGATTAAAATATTCTTAATCTAATATATTAAATAAAATATTCATTTATCCAAGATCAAACAATACTTTCACAGTATTGCGTTCTCAAGTCAAGTTTTTTTTTTTCATTAGAAAAAAGTTAATCATAATAGTTACTAGTTAGACAAATTAAGTCTACTTGGTTACATAATTTTACATGCAAGTGTTTATTAATTACCTACTTATGAGTCCTTATTTTATTTTATTTTGAATTTTAGACGGCCAAGATCCAATTACTACAAATTAATAATAAAACAAGTTTTCGTGACTTAAATAGTATTGTACGTAAATAACAAAATTAATAATGATAAGTCGGATACTTACACTTAAGACACTTTAAATGTATAATCTATTATACGTTTATCCCGAAAACGGGGTTAGTATTTTTTGAAACTTTACGATTTTGGAAGTTTGTCCGTTCCAATAAATAACGTGTACAAATTATAATCGAACAACCTATACAATCGGAAGAATAACGTTTAAAAAAAAATAACAAAACTAACTAGATAATATTCCTAACGGTGTGTATTAATTTAGTCTAACAATTAATTAACGATGATCATATTTTTCTAACGGTATTTAGGGAAAATATTACCTGTATACAATCAAATACAGTTGAAAACCGTGACGTTTAATTCCGAAATGATGAAAATTTTTTGAAATTTTTAGGAATTTTTAGTTCCGTTCAAATAGTGCGTATAATGATTGTACATTGATTGTACGTTTAAAAGTTGCAGACTTCTTATAACTACGAATCCCAAACCAGTGGAAAAGAACTTGAAGTGCAAAATTTCGATTTTCAAACTGTAATAACTGACTGAAAAATAAATTTAATTCTTCAAACGCAAGCCTTGTGGTATATCAACTGTAGGTGTACCATGAAGATCGGAACTACATTGCCGATAAAACTGACGACGTAAACAAATAATAACAATAATAAGACATCACTATAAAATCAATACGTTCGCGGCCGTATCGCTCAGAATCTCGCGGCGCGGTCTCGAGAGTTCGACGCGTCGCGTTCTCAAAAACCCAAAAAAGACTTTCTCGGAAAAAAGTCGTCACCCTCCGGTGTAATAACAATAATCAGTGGCGTTCCCGTTAATTTTCCCGAGAGTATGCCGAACCGTCGGCTACCAAAAAACAAACATTTGATACGAACATTTTGCTCACAAGACGTGTCAATAAACTGTGCTTGATTAAAAAAAAAGAGGATTCCGTTTACCTACTTCCTCCAAGTCAAGTACTGTCATACGAGAAAAGAAATCGAAATCAAACTATTGAAACATAATCTTCGTTATGTCTCCTCCATACGAGTGTTAAAAGAATTATTCAAACCGAAAGGCGCAAACTAGCACATCGTTTGAGTATCTGCAGCAGAAGATTATGACGATTTCGGCTGTCGACGCGCGACTATAATATTGCAGTGTCCGCACAGTGACGCGCTGGGAGAAGATTACTCGATTCCGTTTCGTAAAAGAACACGAGGGCGTTTTCTGAGCGACCAAAGTTTTACATTTCGTGTATTATTCGAGTCTCGGGGAGTACGTTGTGCAAAAACACACCTGATCGTTTTACAATAATAACTTTGTAGAAAAAAACAATTCGATTTTTACAAAAAATTACGAGCGAGCATAATGATATCGCGGGCATACGTTTGTACCGGACGTTATAATAAAATTTTATAATAATTTATCACCGTATTTTATTATGTTCACACACACACACACGACACAATGGAGCGGGCAGTAATTTATTTCCCGATCGAAACACTATATCATCATTACGCGTTTTATTGTCCTCGGGCCGGGCCCAGAAGTGAGGGGAAGCATCAGGGGAGGCCGGTGTCGGTTACGGTGATGAACACCGCCGCGGCGCCCCCTCGCCACTCGTTCGTTTGACGTGACGTCGGCGATTTTCGCCAGCCCAAAAGTTTTCGTTTCCCCTATAAAAATATAATATCGCGAAGATGCAGTCGGCTGCTATACAGGGTGGGTACGTATACTCGGTGCTATTGACTCGGGGGTACCTTTTTTTTTCGGATTCCGAGTGAAACGAAGAACGATCGGTGCGTGTTATTCGTTCGTTTTACCGTGTACAATGATCACGGTAAAATCTCCTTCAACGATGCTCCTTCGATTCGTAACTCTCGTAATGACGAGTGTACGTGGTACTTTGAGGGGGTCGTAATACCTCTACGCGTGTATAAAATTGAAAAGTCACCGTCAAAAAACGTTAAAAATTGCGGCAAACGTGTTTTTGACGTAATCGATTTTTGATCTTCCACGGTGATGGTCGGTGAATGAGCTTCCACGACGTACAAGTTTCAACGTCATAAACATAAAAATTTACTTTCTTTGACGAACCACCGATAATTTTTTGCGCGGGATTCAACACAAATACATGCTGTTTTCCTGTGTGATGGTCACCGCGCAAATGACGTTCGGGGAATAATATCGTAACCTAAATAAATTTCTTATATATTTTAAAACAGCTGTTTGTTCGTCGGTACACTGTTTTCGTCATTTGTGTTTTAAAAATTTGATAATACACTCCCGTTTCAGACGTTCTATACGGTTGAAATAATTATTTAAAAAAAAATACAACTAAAACCATCATTTTTAACCTCACGTCTGCTCTTATCGGTACGAAATAATAAACTTTATTTCGTACGATGAAATTAAACTACCTTACGGAAAACCGAAAGTGCGAGAACGTTCTTCAAACCAACGCTTCCCGACGAGGGCTAGGATATTTACTTTTCTCTCGCAATTACCGAGCGCCTTTCCCGTCGTCTTAGGCGCCAAACGTTTTTGCTAGTTTTTACACGTAAACACGGTCGTTGTGGACGTAATTATCGTTTTCTCCCATTCGGTTGTTCGCAGGGCGGAAAAGAAACGAGACGAGTGTTTAGTATTGTAGCGCAACGGTACATCATCGCGCTGCGGGTAACGACGACATTTCTTAAAATTGGACGGAGCGAGAGTATCGTTAAAATTTTTTTTTTAATTTTCTTTTTCGTCTGTTTACACGTTCCCGTGAAACGTTCGCGATGGTTTTTTTCTCCTCATTTTTGCGGGAAACGTGGAACAATACTTTGAAATATTTCCTACGATTATTATTTACTCGGATATTCATATCGATATTTTGGCATTCGTCTTTTTTCATGGACAACGGCACATTGTACAATGAAATTATTGTTTCGTAAATGTCTAAACTCCAAATTATGGATAGGTATATAACAAACAGACCGCGGCTATACCTGATATCAAATGTCACTTAAAAAAAAAAAAAAGTCAATAAGAAACATTCGACATTATTATTATTTTTTATAAACTTAATAAAAAAAAAAAAGGTTTATATAATAATATTTTGTTCGTACAGTTCAAGAAAACATTGTAAAAGCTCTTTTTTACACTTTACGCTACAATCGCGTAAAAGAGTAAGGTCTTTCGGTCGTCGTCGAAACGTATGAAATGGATGCAACCAATACAAATAGAAAAAAAAAATACGACAATTTTTAAGAACCGGTCACCGTTTTCTGCCAAAAGATATTTCGTTCGTTTATTTGAACGGGAAAAAGAGTTTGGTTTACAAAAATTAAATAACACAAAATCGTCCCAAGAGAGGACTAATCGGGTACGAACGCGTACAAGTATAAAAACGTAAAGGTGCGTATAAAAACTCGCAAAACACACATCTTCGTAATATCAATCAAAGTTTCGTAGATTCGCTCGGGGGGGTCTAAAAACAGAAAAAAAAATAAATAATAACGTAAAAAATCAACTTGCCTAGTTATGCACCGGAGTTATGTTTAGTCGCACACGTTTTTATCACCACCAATGATCAGATTAAATATTCATAGCGGATTCGCGCGTTATCCGTTGTGCGTAAATAACTAGAGCAGCGTGATTTTTTTTGAAAAAGACCGATGTTCTCCCTTGGCGAGTCTCTCTACTTGCGTGGTGATCACAGTGTCCCCGAATCTGTCATGGTTGTAGAGAATGTTTAAAAAAACGGCACGTTCAAACGAGAACGATTTTCCCCGTGTTTTGTAAATTTCCGGGCCACGGGGTTATCGTAAATACAGACACTATCGTTCGCCACGTGTGAGAAAAACATCCGTCCGTCTGCGACGATGTAGCCGCTCCTCAAGCAGCTTTCGAATTTTCAAAACAACTGTTTTCACGAACGCACCCGCGGACGACGATCCATCATCCCTCGTCCGTCCGTCCGACTCTCGGGGCGGCGCGCGGTTCCACGCGGAGATCCAAAGTCGCCGAGTCTTCCGGCCGTCACACCGTAATGTAATACACGGAGCGTCTAGTGGTGTTTACCACAAGAGGTGTGTTTGCGTCGAGTTTTCGCGGTCCCGGCGGCACCGCTGCGGCGCGAACGATAAGACACGAGAAACCCGCATACGTAATAACGTTATTATAATACGCAAAGTGATTGTTATTATTATTATGAGCGTCCAGAACAATAAATTATTATCCGGGCCGTCGACCGGGATGGTCCCCCCGAAAAAATAGTAATAATCACAATATGCGGGTGAAAGAGTGACGCGAGACAATTTAATTAAAATGCCGTCCGCCCGGTCCGTCCTGCGACGAATCTCTCCGCCGTCGCGACCCGTCTCGCGCGGCACCGTGCGATAACGACGTCCGCCCGCGCGGTGGTACCCCGGGAACGCTCGTTCCTTGTGTCGCGTTCCTTATTCACCGAGTCTCGGTCGCGCTGCAGCGAATTATCGTGCGATACGTTCGCGAGCCGTGTTGCGCCGCCGAAAGGTGTCGACGACAAGAGCGATTTGGAACGACAAGAAAAAAAAAAATTTGGCGAAAATCGGGAACACGGAGTTTTGCCGGGCGGTCACTGACGTGCGGGTTGTTTTTAGAGAGCGTCGGCGGCCGTGCCTGTCCCGACGCAGCAGCTGCCTGGGTTCCTTAGCGTCGTGGACGGTAGTCGGGAAAAACGAAGCGCTTGTCTTCGCTCAAAATTCGATCCGACAGTCCGTGGTTGATGTGCGGCGAAATTTGCGAAAAAACGTTTTTTTTTTTTAAAAAAACGTCGCGCTTGCTTCCGCGGCGGTTAACGTCCCGACGGTCTCCGATCTATCCGGTTCTCGTTTTTTAACCACCCGCCGGCCCGGTCCACAGTTTTCGTATAATACACGATCGTCCCACAAGAATTATCACGCTTACCGCGTCGGTTCGTCGCCATCTCGTGGACGTATGCGTAATGTTGTAATCACACTCGAGTGGCGGATTTTCTCGAATACCACCTAACCGAGTACTTATCAGCAGAAGTTTTTACGTTTCCCCCGGGGGGTCGGGGGACTTTTATTTCCACAATAACATAACGCGATAGGTAGTGAGTAAGATTGTAATTTAATCTCTACCCCGCGGGCGCTTTAAAAATCGGTTCTGTCTCGTTCTTTTCGTGTCTCCCCGAACGCCAATTAAATATTTTCCAATTTAAAGTTTCTACGCGCCACCTTTTTTTTTTTAACGCAGCCATCTTAAGATCCACTATTTCAGTCGAACCATACGAATCCAATTACGACCTCTCTCGTGATATTACCTACGCTGTTATATTTAAATTCATTCGGTTTTTACCACTAAATACGTACTCGGCTGAGACGATTTTTTATTTTCATCCGAGTGATGAGTGCGCAAAATTACTTCAAAATTCGTTTTACAAATATCATCTAGTTTGCGGTTTTTTCGTCGCCTACGCCGCGACAACACAACAACGCGAAATTCGTTCAAATTATTTTCAGTCACTCGTACGGCGGTTAGGTTTCGAGTGTGCCATCGGATCTGTTCGAAAACATATTCAAATTTTAAGTGTACCAAAACGAGATTCATTCATCCGAATATCGGTCTGACATCCTTGAATTTCGGATGCCGATTTCTGAGTACGCCAAAGTATAATACAATACACACCTTCCAAAAAAAAAAAAGTGCCGTGACGTACACTCGTTTACGAGTTCTTTTTAAAATTCATCCGCGGTGATTTCCGACGATGGAAGGTTAATTCAGAAACGCATTTCACTGTGGTCTTACGATAATTCCCTCAATTATCATCTCGTCGAACAACGGACTGAATAGAACTTAAAACGTTGCAACTGGTGTCCCGCGTAGTCCTCTTAAATTTCGATTGTATATTTATAATCTTCGAAGTGCACTAAGAGGCTTAAGTTAGTTTTGTTCCTCGAAAGTGCCGTTGTTGGCAGCTAATTAAAGATTGAGATCGAGACGATACTGGGTAAAGGCGATGGTGTGCTATACAAACGTTTCTACGGGAACGTCGTCAAAGTGCACAAAGTTTTGACATTAAAATTTAAAAAATAAGAGAGAATTTTCCAAATAAACGGCCGAAAAGAAAACTGAAGACTAAATAAATTCGATAATGTCACTTAATTAATGATCTGGCTACGATTTTGAAAGCGCCACGAGAAAACTGTAATATACTGCGTGAATAGTTTGCGTTTCGTTTAATTTATTTTTTTTTCATTATGTTTATCTTAAATGGCGTTTTAGTCAACTGACGGTTATTACGTTTTGAAAACAATATTTATAGTGATACACTTTTGTTTTAGCTGAACCAATAGTGCAAGTTTCTTTTTTATAGATATAAAGAGCAATTGACCTTCCTCGTCAAAATCGCTAACGATTTGCAAGCTGTACCTAATTTTATTTATAAAAAAAAAAACTCATTTCGACTTAAGTTTCTACAGATTATGGTGTATCACTCTGCTAACACTCAATCTCACTGTGCGCACTATTTTGAAAATAAATTAAAAATATTATAAGTATACATTCAAACGGCATTTTTTTATTTTTGTCATTTATACTCCGTAGAGTCTTATTTACTTATATATATATTAATGATTAATATATAAGTATTAATATGCAACGTTTTTCTCTCAGCATCAATATTTTATATCAATTTCATACGCTATATTTTTAATTTTTTTTTTTTTTTTTAATAATTATTAATTTTTATGTTGCAGGCTAACCGAAAATGATCGTATATGATTATTTATATGGGGCAAAAAGGAACGGAATATTTTCTTGAATCCGTAATAGGAAATCGCCAAAAAGGTGAGTAAAAGACGATTCTAAATTGATTATGAAATTTTTGATATTAAAATTTTTTGATAATGAATTCGTCACTTTTTTTTTGTACAATTTTGTATAAGTAGACGCAGCAATGTTTTTAATTCAGTAGTACAACTATAACGTAACAATAAAATGTGTTATATCATAATTCAAATAACGTGTTTGTTTTCGTAAGTAGGTGCGTTTCCAATGAATATGTTAATTCAAACAATTGTTAACAGCAATCGTCCACATTAATCAGGCTGTTTCTTCGTTTCTATCAATACTTTATTCGGATAATGAATTTAAAAAAAAACAATTGTGTATATGTACACATAAATAACGTATTCACGCGTTTTTACGTAATATTAATAACTATTTTTATGTGTCTACGGCTAATTAAACAACTGTAAATTGTACGAAACAAATATTCTTTGTACGATCACGCGGTTACGACGGACCGGTTTTGAGTACAATTTCGGTCGTTTGCGTGTTAAAATGAATAGAGTTCTATTGGTTTTGAAATATACTCTCGACTACAGGAGATCGCCGTAGATTGTTTACCGAAGTCGCCCGTAATTATTGGTAAATATACGTACAGCAAAGTTGCCGAATTCCTACGTCGGATACTTTGACTTTGTACAAGTTACTGGAACGCAAATACCGTTATTGTTTAGTAGTGTTCATCGTGCGAAGTTATTATGAAAGATGCCGGGTCGAAATTCGAAACGACGGTAAAAATTTAAAACCAATAAGATCCGAACAAACTAAACAACAAATATTTTCGATTTTTCGCCAGGAAATCAATAGTATTTCAAATAACACGAAAAAAAAAAAATTGTGGCAAGCACGAATATACATAGGCCGCGTTTTGACGATTAATGACAAAAAATATAAAGTCAGATAAAAGACACGACACGGTCGTTTAAAGCGATTAAAATTATTATGACACAGATAATGCTATTCGTATGCTAATTCCGAAAATAAAAGGACTGCAGTGTTTAACCGAATTATACGGCTGGGAAAGAAAAGTTAACGTAATAAACGGCTTAATCTGAACGCGAAAAACGAACGTTTCTCTTAAATAATTACTATACAGGAACGAGTGGCGTTTAACATAATTTATTAAAAAGTAAGATTTAAAAGAAAAAACAAAAACAAGTTCGTTAGAACTCGTACCGTTTCGTTTTGCCGATTCGCGTTCGCGGAAAACCATTTTATTCCATAAACACCGTGTTTGTTTTTTAAATTTTTTAGCCGCCACGGCACGGCACGATACCTAGAAACGTGGTTAATTC
>CM029363.1:3748943-3787924 GCA_017140985.1 Hormaphis cornu
CCGGCGAAATAAATGCGTGAATTGAATCTGTACGATCATATTGATATAATTTACATTTTCTATGGTTTCGTTGAAACGAATCTGATGTATAGTAAACAAGTTGTTTGGAAAATTTTCTAGTAATTTGTCCCTCCGTCGTGTGTATGAGTGTGTATTTATTTTTTATAGGATTTATTGGTCTCTTCAAGGCTCGTTTGAACTTCTTGTATAGTTTTCTTACCCTCGTCGGTTGTACACTATCCGTTATTTATATGTTTATTCTATCAACTCGGCCCGTTGTTTATTACGACCGCGGAAAGTTTTTAAAGTTCTCGGTACGCGCGGGGCGGGGGGAAAGTACCCTCGGATAACAATAAAACGTCACACGCATGCGACTTTTCTTAACTCGTTTCGATCGGAAAGATCAGGAGGAAAAAATAAAAATATTCGCGCGTAACATTGGACTAAACAAGGATAGTTTCGATAACTTCGAGTAACATATTATTCGTAAACTGTTCGGGGTAAACTAAACTATAAAATAATCTATCTATAAGTATTAGGTGTCTAAACGTAACACTTTCTGAAAATTTAATTTCGTTGTGTCAAAATCGCAACAGTTTAATGTTTGCTCGCAACATAATACTAGAGTATCGTTTTGTACGAATGATTTTTTTGCCCCTGTTCTCAGATTTTATCCTATTTGCTTCCTATGCGCGTTACCGATCATCATTATTCGAATCGCATAATATTGTACCTGGCGTCCAAACGTATCCGAAAAAAATGTTTAAATGTATTTTGTTTCATATCGACCGACGCTCTTAGTAAGTGTGTACCTACTCGAATTCGATAGCAATATTGTTCGGGTTAGAATAATGACTTTTTTTTTTTAATCCAATTATAATAGCGTTTAAGAACCTATAATGTACCTATAATTTGCTGTGTAGATAACTGTTTTTAAAAAAAATCAACGTACGTTTCAACACATTTGTTTACAGGTCATTGCGGTATTCACAAAAACGATAACTTTTAACTGTACATTGAAAAAGTTATTATTGTTTTAGAAAATATTCGTTTTTATTATCACGCCGTATTTTTTTATTTACATTTCGTGTACGATTATGTTATTATTACCAGTCGCAGCTGTATTCACCAACAATTCGTGCGCCTATAACCATAACTTGTATTCAACGTATCGGTTTTTTGAATACGAATTGAAAATTATAAATTTCAAGATACCGTACGAATTCTAATATTTATGGAAATCCATAGCATTCAGTACGAGTATTCGCAATCACAAGTGCTATATTATCATAAAATATTCGTTATAACGTAATAAAAAAAAACGTACCGTAAACGATGTACAACTACGACAAACGTTATGGATGGTAAATATCAAATGGACAGCAACGTAATATAGGTACCTATCTGTATAATCTACTTCTTTTTGACGCCAAATGGCCTCTTTAGATAACCCAAGCATTTTGACACAACGCAGTCGTAAGACTGTACACACATTTGCTGAGAACTATAATTGTGTGCTACGAAATTCGTTGAAATGGCAAGTCGGCAAAAAAAAAAAAATATCTAATTCCGTTCCGACATAAGTACGTAAACACACAATAAAGAAAGATAAAAACTACCTACTTCGTGTTTATTTCAAACGTTGCGGCATTTTCACTGACGTAATAAAATTTGTTTTCTTATTATTGCGTTACGTTCGACTCGACTGTTGCGTCCGTTTACTCAAACGCCCGAGGCTACTGCTAAGACTGTAAGGACTTTCAAACGCTCCGCGAGTACGCGTCGATGAATTTACTGAATTTTATTATTTGGAAAATTTTATCTAACGGACGGAAGAGTCAAGTGCAGAAGATAACGTCGTCGAAACACGAGTTCGGGTGAATTCCCCGTAAACGTAATATTTTTTTCCAAACATCAATTTTGTATACATTCAATAAATAATTGTAAAAATAAACAAGTGCGTCTTAATACAGCGTGTACTGCTATCAATGTTAAAAAGGTTGTAAATACGAACGTATAGAATGGACGACTATAAGGAGCTCCCCGCAAAACCATAAGTAGCTGTATTCCCCTGCAAAACCATAAGTAGCCAATTATTTTCGGACTATTCACGTTCAAGTCGAACACATAATATTCTCTCTTCATACAATCAAAATATTTGCCGCGTCCCAACAGACTTTTCACACAAGCTACGCCTTTGGGTAAATGTATAAAAACATTTAAGTTATAACACAAAACGAATTGCGAAGTAATAGATCGTCCAAATGATTGCCGACCGACGTTAATTTGGTCGTAGGAAGTTTACGAAATCGAACAATTTTCTAGTCAGAAATATGGTTATAATTTTAACTTTTGCGACGGTGACGTAACGGAATTGCCTACCTGTTTCGCCGTTCTACGCTTTTATTATACGGAACACGTTGTATTTTCAATCGTGCAATAAGCCGAGATTTATGTAAAACGTCATACACGTCGTGCAACACAGTCAAACATAAATAATCAAAAAATACAGTATACGTTTGTACACTAGATTTTGTTACGCGTTTCACGTAATAATCAAAGAACGACGAGTTAAACGTCAAGTTAGATTTGGCTTTTTACGTTCTTTTGACTACTTCCGGTTTTAGATTATCTATATCCTGGTACATTTTTCAAGAAATTAAAAGTTCTATACTCGGTTCAAAAATTTTTGAAATCACTTGAAACTTTTAAAAACCCCGTATATTACGCCTATTTAAATAGTACGTAAGAGTTTCAATTCGTTTTTTTTTTTCTGAATGTTATCGCCAAGAACCGATGTGAAAAAAACACGTCAATTAATGTTTCTCCGCGTAGTTTCAAGGCCGTGACTTTTTCGATTTTTTAAATTCGAAACTCCTCAGAGTAGTACCGTTGGAGTTTACATATCTTTCATTTGATGTACTGACTATACAAATCGTTCCTTGTATACCCTTCTTTGAGTTTTTCACAAAGAATCAAAAAAAAACGTCCCGATAAATTTGTAAAAAATTTCAAAGTTCCATACATGGCTCGAACATTTTCAAAATCTCTTGAACCTCTTATCGAACTTGCGTTTTACCTGTTTGAACGTTGTATTAAAGTTTCAGCTTCGTCCGATTCTCGTTTCGGACGCTATTCGGTCAAAATTGATGTGTAAAAAAAACCCGTTCGCAGTAAAGTTTCCCCGGAAGTTTCTACGCTGGAACCGTATTTCAATTTTCACCTTTTGAGACGCCTCTTTCGTCACCGGTACTGATTGTAAAAATCGGAGTGTTCCCCTTATCGCCATTAAAGCTGTTCACAGAAAAACAACATACACTTTTCGCAGACGCTCAGAATTTAAAAAAGAAAAATAACGGCTAAACAATCATGTACAATATTTAGTTTTACGGTTATCGTCGAGTTATTCATCTCGGACATTTAGATTGAACTCTATTTTTTCGAGTGCGACACTTTGCGCGGCCGAAATCGGTTTCTCGAGTACGTAAAAAAAATATATTAAACATATCATAGTTTCGAACGCGGTTTTCTTCGCATTCCTTTGTCGCGCGCGTCCACTCTGTAAAATAATAAAAAAATACTATTTCCCGGTCCAACGACGACAACAACAACAACGAGGTGGTCATGACATTCCGCACTTAAAACGGACGCCGTGGTACACGTTGTGGTGCCGATATTTTTTCATTTCTCTTTCACAATTCCGTTAAATATTTTCCTATTTTTTTTTTTCCGTTTGCGCCCGTCGTCAAAGAGCCGTGCCGTATATACGTGAGACGAATGCGAAAAAAAAACAAACAATAATATCACGTTAATAATGTGCGCGCTCGTCGTCGCCTCGTAAAATATTACGCGCGAGACCCGTCGGAGAAACGGAATGTACACCATATCATTATACCTACTGTGATATTCGCCCAGATCCGGGCACGTATCGAATTATGTAAATACACGCTGTCGTTCTCTTTGATGTTTATTACAAATAATTTTCGGCAAAAAACGAACGTGTCGTTTTCATTTCGAAAGATTTCCCGCCGACCCGTACGCGGCCCAATATTAGAGCTTTGAAATCGAGCTTTTTTTTTTTTTGAAGATGCGTCAATGCACGTGCCACGTGTTCGTATGGATTTCACTCGGTGTTGGATCGGAGTGGAAGGAACGCGCCGCGAGGAACGTACGAGAAAGAAGGAATTATACATTTTTTGTTTTCTTCCACGTGGTCCGCGCGTTTTTCCAGAAGTACGACCGACTCCTCTGCACACTCTCTGCAGAGTTTTTCCAAGTTTCTAAGAAAAAATTTTAAAAACTCGGATTGTTTTGGTTTTGAATTCTCTAAAAACCGCTCGAGTAAAATACTAAATAAAACACTCTTCCACAACATTAAAATGAGTGATTTAGGTGAAATAATGTCAAATTCGATCGTCGGCCGAATCTCAGTTGAAACATTCAGTGTTGCGTAACAAATGTACTAGCTTGAGAAAAAGAAACACTTATTACACCGACTTCAAAAATGACGCGCTTAATACGCGTGAAACGCCGAAACGCTTTTGTACAGTTAAGGAGTAAAATGTCGACAAAAAAACAGTATTGTACACTAGATAAACTGAAGACAAATAAAATATGCAAATATTTTTAATGTTGTAATTAAAACTAACGAACTGCGCGCGAACGAAAAACGTAAAACGTTGTGTTCCCGACAAAATCGTTTTGTGACTATTTTCTCTTTTTAAACTATATATATTTTTTTAAAGTGGATTGTAAATTTTAAAAAAATACTTTCTTCTTAGTGAAGCGAAAACCCGTTATTAAACGCATAAAACATTCCGACAGGAGTGCACACATCGCGAAAAGTGTAAATACCTACGCTTTTTTTGAACAAACACTCGTAAAACGTTACAACAAATAAAACGCAAAACAAGAATTGCATATTCATTTAGGGAGTAATGAATCAAATGCATCTCTGTTTATAAAAAAAAAAAAAATACACGATATAATATGAATACGAAATGAAATGCAAATGCACCATAAAACGTACCTTACAAAAAACAAATACCGCCGGTCTGAGATTGACTGTATATATTTTGCGCTATCATCATCATTCCATGAATGTCTTCGTACAAAGTTTTCCTTTAAGTGCCGTTTGTAATTATTCGATAACACAACACATAATAAATCATCTGCGATTCGGGTTATAAAAAAAATTATCGATGATAATATATGTTGCCAATGTGTAAAATTAATAAATCAAAAATCGTATATTATCGCGGCAGCTATACATTCGTATAATTTAGACAAAAATCGTTTTCTTCTTTACTGCCAAATCTTTTTTGTAGTTCTATTGTTTATTTTTGAGAAGAAAAACGATTATTGTTTTTTTTTCTAATTTTTTAATATCTCGTATAACGCAGGACAAAGTATACTGTCATTTTCTTTTCGACAAATTGTAAAATGTACAACAAAATATATTACTACTGTTATATAATATATACGAACTGAGTTATCGAGTCATTATATACTGTATATAAGTAGGTCAGTTGATGGGACGAATGAGCCGAAACACCAAATCATCAACGACATTTAAGTCTGGCATACACCGCCGGTATAGTTCTGACAAAACAGAGAAACTCGTATCTCCGAACTTCTACGCCCGCACAATGGCGTGAGTCGAGAAGCGAAAGTTATTTTCGACATTGCGCTTTGCAGTTTTAATAAATGCGTTTCCGACAGAACTTAAATATTTTACTCGTCGCAAGCGGTTTATATTTATTTGTGTATATATATTATATACGTGTAAACGTAACTTTTAGATGTTTTACGAATTATTGTCTCCGAAAAATCACCTTAGAATTTTTTAGTATCGAGCGTGCATCAATAATTATTTTTATATAGACATTACATTTTGCTCGTTGCCGAACAGAAAATCAACCCGAAATAAATCTCTCGCACTTAATAAACTAAATTACACCTACGTCGATTACACCTCCAGATTTTTTTGCTCGCATTGTTTTACGACCTAGGTCCACAAAATTTATTTTAAAAACATTGAACGAACAAAATTATTGATTACAATTTTTACAAATTAATTTGTTTAAAATACGAAAATTCAAAATTTAAAATGTTTGAATTCATACTTATTTTTCTTTCTTTTTTTTTTTTTTTTTTTAGGCAATTATTAAGATCGAGGTCATCTGAAACTGTCTTTACATATCACTACAACCTATCCTAAGCCCATTTTATAAGAATACTTAATGCGCCTAATTTGAACTGACGTGTCGGTCTCGACCGGACCGTAGTCGTGTCTGTATTAAGAATCTCGTGCTCTGCAATCGATTAATATAAATCGTACCATAATTTAATTAAAACCGAACAATGGAATCGAAGTATCGAAACGAAAACTACAATAGGCCATTTTACCGTAAAGGGTTATTGACGAAACTTGCAGCTGCTCTAATACTATATAAATACGGCCATATAAAGTCGATCTTAACCGATCAGACGTTTAATACGAACCGACGGTTATACCGTGGAGTATTCTGAGTGTAGTTTTGATAATAAGGTTCAGTTGTATATAAGGATCGTAATCAACATAATGTTTATTATCCCAAACAAATTAAACATTAATTTAATTGAATATTATATGAAACGCAATGATATCAGTGGTTTAGAAACAAAAAAAAACTATTGTTCACTTCTTCTGTTTCACAGATGCCGTCTAAGTATTAAAAAGTCAGCAACAAGCCACGAGCGGAGTAGGTTTTACGCTGTTAATATAATGCGGAAGGTGTATTTCGACGTTCTATAATATGACATTACGATAGTCACAATAATTCTGAGTGATCGCAATGAATCAAATCTAAAACAGTACTGTTTAAGAGCTCCGAACAGTTTTTAGCGGTCAAAAGCAAAAAAAAAAATTGATAATATATTGCTTTACTACTAACGTTTTAATCGCACAACGAAAAATATGTCGTCGGGGTCGTATTTCGACTTCATTGAATGGAGTGCACATAGTCGTCATGGAGTCAGATGTATTTCGCGATTTAATTAAAAATTAATGAAAAATAACTGTCTTTCTGGCGGAAAACCCTACACGAGGATTCAACAAAAAAACATCTTGTCTTCGCCACGGGGCGTGATGATTAAGCGTCTTGAGCACATATACAGCCGTGTAAACACCAGAGTTTTTATGCCACGTGTTCGACCCGGCGGCCACCAGTAATGTAACACACGAGAAATTCGTCTTTTTTTTTTCTCGGAAACGTTTTATCGTATTAAAAAAAGACTGATTAAGGCAGAGGATGACACGGGTTGAACGGAATAGTAAAAAAAAAAAAAGTAAAATGAAATAAACTCGTAGTATTTTTACAAAAACGCGTCACGTATTTGTAAACTGAATTTGTATTATTAACCGTTAAAATCTACGTGGTGCAGATTTGTTTTAAGTACGAGTTTCAGATTCCGTGTGCGGCTGTATTAATTTTACGGTGACAAAAAAAAAATTCTGCGAACACAGCTTCGGATAGCAAAATTGGATGGAGGTTGACTCTTAGTAAAGCGTTTTTTTTTTTTCTCGAGTGATCTTAAACGGAAAAAGTCGGAATTCTCGATAGTCATTGTCCACGTGTTTTAAGAAAGAGTAAACCGCAAAATCAAATCTAAACGATTTTGTGAATTTCTCTACAAAAATATAGAACGATTGAGTGAGCCCGAATAGAGAAATTATAATCACAAACAAAATAATTTATTTCGGTGTTTCCCAGCCTTTTTACCGCTATTTCACGGAGCACCTCAATAGTCATTTTTTTGTTTTTTGTTTCTTATTAACAAGAATAAAAAAAAAAAACGTTAATCACTTTACGTTATATTCGATTATTTTTATAATAATAGTTTGCAAGCCACAATCGGGGAAAGGTGTCGTCGAATGGTTTACGTCGACGGTATACAGGCAAATCACCACCAACTATGTACATTTTATTCGCGTGGCTTTTTATTTTTTCACGTGTTTTACAAAATATACTCCTACGCATCCGTATTATCCGTTGCATGGCGATTAATCGAAATTAAATGGTTTAAATTCTTTAAGCTCCGCGTGCTCCCGTATTATATTAATCGCACGCCGCGTAGGTTATGACGACGTGCATAAAAGTACAGCGACGTTTCGAAAAAAAAAAAGCCAAACTCTTTGCTTTTAGACTCTGAGCGGTACAGCTAGGAATGTATTGTTTTTACAATGTGATGTTTTTTACTAGATACCGAGCGAAACGAGGAATATATTGGTTTTCACACGACGTGTGGTTTCCATTTTTTTTTACCAACAATCACGATAACTTGATACGGACAGGTACTTTGAAGGGTCGTAGACTTAACCGCCGGTAAAATTAAAAAGTAACAATCAAAAATCTGAGCAAAAATTAGGGGGAAAACGTTAAAAGTTACGGCAAACGCGTTTTTGGCATAATCGATTTAGATTTTTGGCCATAACTTCCACAATAAGGAATGAGCAGAAACTTGCACGTACTATTGAAATCGGAAATATACAATTATCTGATAAAGATTTCAAGAAATTTCCATTTTCTTTGTGATTTTTGTTGGATAAAAATTTAATTTTTCACAAAAATTAAATCATCGTACGAATTTTCGTGCGATTGATACTAAAAACGTACTTCAACTCGTCAAATAATCGTCCGAACGGCATGAAATTTTCGCGCGTCATTTAAATTACCGTACTGAAATTTGTGACCAATTCCTTTATTTATCTCTGTTCTTTCGCTATTCGAGTCACCACTGCGCTCACTCAGAATCGTTATTTTCGTGTGCGATTTTCGATTGCTTGCAGATCTAATGACTTTGTTACAAACCTCGCGAAACAGTGTGATCCACGGCGTCAAACCACCCACGCGACCTAGTGCGTGCGATCCCGGCTTCTTTCGTTTCGTTTTTTTTTTTACGTCCTCCGTTCGAACGTAGAAAGCCCGCGATTTGGCGAACCGTCACCGCGCCACGCCCGGTCCGAAATCGATAATACTCGATAAAGAAACTAGCGCGACACGTTAGCCGGCCGCGTGCGCCCATAGACACGTACGTAGTGTCACCACGTGGCGCCGCTGAAATACTCAAACGAATTAGTATAATTATTTTACTCCAAAGACGGCAAAACGCGGAACGGGCGAAAATTTCCCTGACGGTCATCGCGCTCATAAGTATGACATTGTTTTAGATTCTGCGTATAAAAAAAAATTTTGAAAATAAGTGTTATTTTGATTATAACAACGAAATTACGCGCTGTTGTGCAATCTAAAACCGGAACAACTCTTCAAAATAAAACGGTCCGAACGGTTTGATAATTTCGCATTTTATTTAAATCGATAATCTTTACTCACGACTTTTGAACCGTTTTTGGAAAAATCCCGATAAAGTATCGATAACGCGGTGTTATTTTGATTTTGTTAAAATTGGCTTTTACCAAGACGCATACTGGATAACTGAGCCGCTTGCTCAGAATCGTTTTTTCTACTAAATAATGCGTACGAATCACAAATAGCCAAACCGTGCAGTGACCCGTCCAAAGCGTAGTCGCTAATGCGTCAAACTACGCGACGATTCCAGCTTTTTTGTTTTTTTTCGCTGTATTCAAATCGAAACGTTGAATATAAATACAAAAAAAAAAAAACAAAGCGAAGGACAAAATATATGAAGAAAATTAAAGAGGATTTCGATAAGTTGCAGAGTTTAGAATAAAATACGATCTTAACTAACACCCGACAATTTCGACGGTTAATTTTTGTGATATCCAAATGCGCGTATTAATATCTGTTACGATTTATATATAGTTCGATAGTGGCGCTTTTTTCGTAATTAAAATCATTTTCTCGGTAAATCTTCTGTGTGATTCCTGTCACAAGCACGTAGGCTGCATAAATGACCACTGGTTTCCAATTTGTGTTAAGAGTTTGATAGTTTTGATTTTTATACAAATTGTTCGGGAAAAATCTTTACCGCGATCCGCGACAGTTTCGAATTTATTATATTAAACGTTTAAAGAAATACAGTGATCGTCGGATAATATGATAAATGACGTTTAATTTTTCTCGTGTATTCCAGCATGAGTGGTTGTTTCGTATTACTTGAAATGAATCCAAAAAACTGCAATTACACGCGCGGTTAGTAGAAAATATAGAAAGCGAAGGAATTTTACGACATGTTTTTCAATAAACGTTTTGCTTATCGATTCAGCGTCGAACCGTGGGAAAAAAATATTATTTAAAATAATAAAAGCCGTATTTCTTTCCATTGTCAGAGGGATATTTTATTATTCTAGTCGTTCGTGAAAAACAATTTTGAGATATTTGGTACTGTTATATTATGTTTTTCCGCGAAACGTTTACTCGTACAATACGCTGGTAGTCTTCAAAACATTTCAAAATAACGTTCTATCAATCGACCGAAAGTTAAACGAATCGTCTCTGCTGAACATCGACTTTTTCAGCGTTTATTCGATATATAATAGGTAGTTTAAAAATGACAAAAAAAAAAAAAACTTTATGTGCGAAAAGTTTGTGTGTCATGTAGCAAAGTAACCGATAACCGTGTAAATACGACAGTTGAAAATTGTTTAGGGTTTATATTGTTTGATGACAGTTTATTTATCTTATACGAGTAAAAAACTATTGTCGTTTAAGTTTACTGAATAAAAGTCGAAATCATATTATTGTTATTGATTTCTATTTTATTCTAATATAAAATGAACACGTTTAACGATGAAAATAACCAAGACATTTTTTTTTTTTTGAAACGTATTATTGCTGCCGTATGATAAAAATACATTGCTTATTTCACTGCTGCGAGACTAGCCGTACATTACACGAGAAAAATAAATAAAAACAGTTATTAGTTCCAGTGGCATCGATCACACAATATCATAGGTATATACATGTTAATTTCATTATTATTTCCGTCTTTTTCGTCTCGTAAGTATGCTTAAGTTTAGTTATTCACACGTTTTTTTCGTTTGCAGATTACGTCGAGAGCGTGTCACGAAACGTATAATATTACCTATCGAATGCCGTTTTCCGTGCGACATTTCGAGTAAAATATATCGATATTGGCGTTCAATGACAAATTCGATCTAAGTTTAATTAGTGGACCTCATGTGTTTTTTAACCACTATCCATTTTACACTTATGAGTAGGTACACGTTTTAGAATTGGAGCTAGGTTTTCGCGGCCAAGTACAGTTTTACCGCCTCGGTGACAATATTTTACACTTTTTTTTTATATATTCGAAACACACCGTACCTGCGCATGCCGCGTTCTCTAACGCCGCGTTCGTTGTCGGTCGAATCTTCGTCGAAAAAGTTAATTTCGCAAATTTAAATAAGTATCGCTGTGCACTATTATTATTATAACGGGACTATAGGGCCGAGTACACCACTATCGACCGACCGAGCCGTGCGTTGGCAACACAATCACGTAAAAGACACCGCGTAAAAAACCAAATAAATAAACACGATAATAAAAAGCAACTATAAGTTTAGTCGATTCCGCCGCCCGCCGCTGCCTCCACTGAACCGACAGCGGTCCCGGCGGCGGAAAGTAATTGCGAAAATATAACCTCCGAGCTGTAGTAGTGTGGTGTTTCGAATCGATCGGTCATGTCGAAATTGTGAACGCGCACGAGATGCTGGTTCAACTTGTATCGGTGTGTGACTATGAAAAAAATCGTGGAAAACACCGTGGGTAGTTTGACGGGACAGCGACTACGATTCGGATGGGTTCGGAAGTTGTGATTCAAAAAAATCTAATATCCGAAAGCAACGATAAAACATCGCCAGCAGCTCGGCTATCCGTAGTATATACGTTCCGGTGAAAACCGTAAACCGAAATAACATCGTTTTATCGGTGCGTTTTTCTTAAAATTTTTTTTTTTAAATCTTTTTATAATCAAAAATCTCTTCTGGTCCGAAAACACCGATAGTTATAAATAACGGCAATAAAAAAACAACATGTTTCTGTCGAAATATCGAATGAGTATACCTAATTGTGTAAAATAAAAGTCGATAGTCAGAAATTCGTTTCACGTCGTCGTTCCGCTTAATGATGAACGGGATATTGTACGATATTATAACTTGTTTTACACCACGTCGCGTAAACAAAAATACCGAAAAAATAATGAACAAAAATACGAAATTTCACAACCGTAGTCGCAACCGAATTACTTGTATAGGCAAATCAGTACACAAAAACGTGTCACGAATTTTGAAGAAAACGAATATCATTATTATTTCGCGCCCGACATACGAAATCCAATAACGATAATAATGATAGTTATATTACGGAATATTATTGGTATTTTTACTGTATTTTCGCGAGTGGGACGCGATATGTTTTAGATTCTCAGCGTTAGCGAAGATTGTATTGTTTTGGCAATGATGTTTTTTTTATTTATTTTTTTTTTCTGCGGACACTTTTTCTAGTAGAAAGAACTCTCCGTTATTTACGTATGATACCTTAAAAGATAGATAGGTGAAACGGTACTACGAGGAAAAAACGAAAACTTCCTAATTATTTTGAAATTGTTCCGTTCGACTTATATACGTCATTAGGAAGGGTTTATCGAGTTTACTTCTGAAAAACGATCTCGATCATTTTTCGTGGAACTTTGAAATTTTTGAATTCCACGCAATTCCGTAAAACCTCTAGTTTTTGCGTTTGAGTATCGAGACTTATACACAATCCAAACAAAACAGTTTTACGTACGTGGTAAACAAATTTAGAAAATTGGTTCGCACAATTCAAGTTTATAGCCGATTTCGCGTTGTTGTTTTGTCGTTAAACTCGTCATTCCGGGCGGCCGTGTATTTCTCACGGGGAACGCGTTTTTTACACGTCGAATTGGGGTTTTTTCGTCATAACATCCAAAATAAATATCGGACCGAGCTGAAACTTTTACGTAACGCTAAAATAGGAAAGATACTGGTTAGAAAAAGGTTTTTGTCGTTAAACCGGTTTTGACCAGGACGTATACTTGGCAACTGAGCTCGCTCAGAATCGTATTTTCCAAGACATCGTCGCTTTCACACATAAAATAGCGCGTTAAGACCGCGACTTCTAAACTAGGGTCTCAACCAAAGCGCAGTCGCTACCCCGTCAAACTACCCACGCGACCTAGAGTGATACCGGCATTTTTATAGCGCCGTTACCGATTTCAGCATCAGCCAACGAACACAATATTTATGGACAGAATAAAATATCGTTATTATTGTGCGTATAGTGTTATAAAGTGATATTATGCTCTCGGCGAAACGCTCGGAAAAGTTTATTCGAAAAACGGAATGTTATATATAAGAACGACGCACACTTTCGCAGCGTGCACCTACGAGATATTTATTACGCAATTCACGTGTCAGAGAGAATAGCTCGCGATCGTTTACAAACGTATTTTGTGTACCGTCTAAACGATAGTGTCGCGATTAAAATTTCTTCTTCTTCTCTGCAGGGCATCCCGTCTACCGCAGTCTTTGCCGCCACTTCCATTGACTCTTCCCGATTTTCGTGTCCCTAGTTTCTCTGAGCGTAGTCACTACTGCTATTTATTCCGTCCGTCGCTCCTTTGGACGTCCTCTCGCACGTCTCCTCCCTGTGGGTTTCCGCTCGACCTCTGGCTTTTAGGCGCAGCTCTGAGTTTTAGACCTCCCGGTCGTCCGACGACGATTCCGTTCTCCAAGGCGTGGATTATCGCAGGCCTCTAACAACCGTACGTCGTAAAAACATACTGTCGCTAAGAAACCCCGCGATTTTAATACGTGAAAAAATCCGCGAAACGATTCGATATCACGCTCGTATCGCGTTTTTCGATTTTAAGGGTGGAGCGAAAAATCCATATTTTTCTGTTGGTCGCGTGTCGAGTTTGTCGCTATTTATCGTTCGAGTAGGTAATAAAAATCCTTTTAACCGGAACGTATATATTATACGTCGAATCGTTACGCATTTACAAAAATATATATATATATATAAACACTCTGAATAATATTTCTCTTTTTACGTCGGTAAAATATTGGAGACGCCAATATTATTTTTCTCCGGCTGTCACGCACAAATAGGTTTATACAAAAAAATAAACAAATAGGTTAAATAAGTAAACAGGTTCATAAGTCTCCTATTCCAGATTGATCTACCGGCGACGTGGATAAACGGACATTGAAAACTGTTTGAAGTCTACTCGCGAAACACCGGCTACCCACGTTTTTATTTTATTCCCAAGAGAAATATTTGTAAAGATTTTGATTTTTAATCATCTTTGGTAAACTTGAGTTGAAAAAAAATACACCGTCAAAGTGAGAAACTTCAATTTTTTTGATTACCGTTAAAAATAAAAAACGGTACGTTTAGCGAGAGAAACGTCTAAATCCGTACCTACGATTTGTGCGAAAAAAAAATTGCGGTCCCAAATCTCCTTAAGCGTATGTATTTTTTGAGTAGGTAATAAAAATCCTTTTAACCGAAACGTATATTATGTCAAATCGTTACGCATTTACAAAAATATATAAGCACTCTTTGGATCATTATTCCCGTTACTTTCATTGGTTTTTGTTTTTATTCGAATATTTTTTTTAGATGCCTTCTTTACATTATAATCTCTCCAAATATAGGTTGTGTTACATAGTTGTTGGACGCGAAGATGGTACTTTATTGATTTAAACGTTGTATTTTATCGAGTTTATCTCAATACCGCTCGGGATGATTCAGACATCGTAAAAAGGGACGAAACTCGTTCGTCTTTAAACTTTAATCAATTTTGACCCCGTTATAGAACGAAATCGAAAACTTTGCAAATCGTAAGTTTTTGTTTAAAAAACCTATGACTTACAGTCTAAAGATTTCGATGCGAGATCGACAACATATTTTTCAATAATTTACACGTAGTTGAGAAAATTCTGTCCATACTAATTGAGATTTGTACACGTCGCTTAAACGGTTATTATGTACTCAACGTGCATATCAGTAAGTGTCCGATCGTTTTGACCCGTTTTTTGAGTGGGATCCATAACTGTCGTTTATAAAGTTTACGGATCTTATTTGTTTTTTTTAGAAAACCGAACAGTATCTGAGGTTTTCGATCGGTGATAAAAAATTGATACTCAGTTGCAAGAGCAATAGTCTCGTAAAGATTGTTAAAATATACATCCGTTGTCGATAATATTGAACGAAATAAAAATCGATTTTTTTTCGTAACTCAACGATTGATACAAAATATATAACCTTAAAAAAAGCGTTGATTAACTTTAAAACCGGGAATGATCACACTTATACGATTCGATGCACGTGGTAAAAATCTTTAATGGTAACAACATGAATATCACTCGAATTTCGTGGGTTTATGAATTATTATTCAAAATGTATATGGGCGACAAAACGCGTGATCGATAATGTAATGTTTCTAAACCAACCTTTTCCGAGTACCACGGGATCGGTAGAACTTTTAGTTTCGATCCTCAAACGAAAAGATGGTTTAGATAGAAGAACGGGGCGATACAACGCGTCATATTTTCCTAAATTTCAAGGAACCCGAGACGACGGGTCTTTGACGACCGTCAAAAATAGAGATTATAATAATAACGATAAATACGTAAACCGCTCGTCCCGACGATTTATCATTATTCACGAGCGCTGTTTGTAAAACTGAAAAATATAATTCTCCTTCGCATACTGTTATTACAACAGTAATCTGCGGTTCGCCAGCACATTCCTCTCCTTTCTTTTTGTCGGGCACAAAAGTCGGTTCACCGGATGTTATTATAATTAATTCAATTAAAATGCTTTATAACAGTATAATAGTCACTCGCATGGTTGCGTCGAGTGTAAATCGTCCCACCGCCGCTCATTTCTCTCTCTCTATCTCTGTGTGTCTCTCGTTTTTGTATATTATAATGCTCAACGATTATTATTTCGTTTGATACACACAAGAGAGAACTAAAATACGATACAAGTGTCTGTAAGAATACGGAGAACGCGAAACGCCTACCGGGAATTGCAGGAATAGCGACGTTATTGAGACTATACGACTAGCTCGATGAACCACGAAACTTTCATACGATATTAAAATTGGTAAGGTCTGATAAACGTTTCTAGGGATTTTAACAATTTTCGAGCTAAGTGTTGGAAAAGTTTTCATTTTTTTTTTTTCAGTAATTTTTAAAAGTTTTTAAACACTGATACGAGCTGGCTAACGTGTAAATAACATGCTACTAAAACTGTTTCGAAAATCCGTAGAAACAATTATTTATTTTTGTGAGAATCTTCGAGAATCGGTCATACCCGTTAGTTGTAACTTATTTTTGGAAAAACATTTGTCACTCACGCAAATTTTGTATTCAATATTTGAAAATTAAATGTAAGACAAAACCTCCTTACTGAATCTAAAAATTTCAATCCGTCCTGTAGATTCTGAAAGCGCATAAAATAGTAGGTGCTCAACAACGGTGTTATTTTGATCAAAACAGTGAAATTACGCTCTGTCGCAGCAATCGATACCAAAATCATTTCCTCAAATTCAAGTCCAAAATTAAATTTTCACACGTAAACCTAAGTCAATATTCTTTACGCGTGGGAATGGTTTTCAGAATTTCGGGACCATTTTTAGGAAAATTCTAGAAGTAGAACATTAAATCACTCATTACCGTGGTAGGTATTGGATATTTTTCGTTTGGGTTTTTTCGGTCTTGGTTTTAAAATTATTTTCTCACGATAATAAAATTATGATTCTAAATGATTATGACGATTTTAAACTGTTTTCGCACATTTTGATTCTAGCGCCATAATAGAATACCGTAACAATAATATGTGCTGTTGTCACAGCACAATTTTTATAGGTATAAACAGCTGAGCTCACTCAGAATCGTTAGTTTCGAAATCGATTTACAAGCGATGGCTTACAATATTGAAATGTACAGTGTCTAATATATTGAACCACAGAAAATACACAGCATAAAACTACCCACGTAACCTGGAATGACTGTTTTTGATTTTGCAGTGTTCGTTATACTCGTCTCGAACGTTTGTTGGTGCTGGAAATTTTTTTTTCTTCTATACGTTCGCCTCTGGTTTTCGCTGCTTAGAAAATTACAAAACTTTTCACGAAACCTCGAACGACTTTAGTACGATACACTCGCCCGTGTATTCTTTGTTTGTTCTATATACACGAGTACACCCGTACACTATAGTTTCTCTAACAAACCGTAAAACTTTTTTATTTAATTCGTCGTTTGAACGCGGACACATCACTTTTCTTCAAAAACACCAAAGATGGATTCGGTTATTTTATTGAAAGCTTCTTAAAATTAAAAGTATTTGTTTTAAGATTCGCTGAAGTGCGCGTTTATCTATTTTTTTTTTTTTTTAAAGAGACACATGTAACGAGACACGTATAAAAGGAGACATTTGATCGAACACGGATAACATAATTACGGAGTCGTCAGCGCGATGACGTCGAAATATACAATAACAATATACATTCGTTTAACCGGAATTTTTGTTTTTAAATTCTGAGCGTGAATGTATTGTTCTCACAATGAAGTTTTGTTTTATTTTTATTGTTTCCCCCTATGAACGCTTTTAAAAATATAAGGAATACTCCGATTTCTACGTTTGATACCTCTTATAAAAGTTTTGGCTCACCGATATTACTTGGAGGGGTCTAAACATTGAAAGGTCAAAATTAATAAAGTTATAATCAAAAAAGTAGGTCAAATTCGACCAAAATAAATCACGGCGAACGTGTTTTTTGTCATAATCGATTTAGTTTTTTGACCACAACTTCCAAAATAATAAACGGAACTACCTTATTGTCTAATTTTTTTTTTTTTTAAAAATTTTTTGACACGCAAATAACACACACACATCTGCACAAACGTCGCGGTTTCCGTGTTATCGTACAATCATCGAAACTGTGCTCTCGTCGCGCGTGTCCAGGACGATCCCTCTGCGCTCGTCTCGATCGTACACCGCCTGGTACTCGGACAGGCCGTTCATTTTGAAGTTCTTCAGCTCGGCCTCCCTGCTCCTGTCCAGCGGCGGTACCGCGGCTCTCGATCGGATCAACGGATAGCAGGAACTCCGGGGGTCCGCGTACGACCGTCGGTGCACCGTCGACAGGCTGCCCATCAGACCAATCACGCGGTCCCGTTCCGCACGCGACACGTCCTCCGATTTCGTCGCGGGGCTCCTCTCCGACTTGAACGCGGAACAAAACCTGCGCGGGGGAATTTTCCATCGCGTTTAAGCGGCCCAAACGAAATCAACCGAATCGAGAAGAAACGGTTTTTGATGAAAGGATTTGCAACGTGGTCTTTAATTTTTTTTAAATATCAGTTCAGTATATTTTGCTTTTAAATATACTCGGTTCGATTGAAACATTATCAATTGCGTACGGTTTGTATTTTATCATATCGATTTTCGCCGAACGCTGAAGCCACTAATAAACATTGGTACGGAAAAATATCGCGGTCGTTTTTGGATTCTCTAATAATTATTAAAACGAGCAACTGTTTTTTTCTTTTTATCTTCGATTTACATCCTACAGCGGTGAAACATTCGGCCAGAAAATTAGACCGTTCTTCAATTTCGTACTTGGTTTGTTTTTTTTCTTTCATCGTAACAACACGGTAACAACTTTTCTCGTCGAAATATAGTGCATAAACAACGCAAAAAAAAAAAAAACCAGCCGTATATCGCCTAAATCGTGATGTAAAACAACGAGTATGAATAGACTGCGCTCGAAATTACAACCGTTTTTTAGCGAGTTGAACGAAGACGTCGGTCCAACGATAACAGAACTTTCAAAAAAAAGCTAGAAACAGTGAGCGGCGATACGTTTATGAGTGTCCTTAGAAGGAGTCCTATGGGTCTTAATGTAAATATCATATTGTTACGTTGACAATTTTCTTCACGTTCAAATAACACCATTGTATATTATATATAATGTTCGTTGCTCAAAAGAAAAATGAGTTTAACCGTTAAATTGTGAGTCGACGAGTGTTCGCGGTTCATAACCGACGGTATAACTATGTAACAAATGTTTTTCAAAAAAAAAAACTGAAAAAACAAAACGCAATGGTACGGTAGGGAATAATAACTAGGGGGAAAAAAAATCATCGTGTAATTGGACGTATTGTTTATGGACGCATTTTCACCTGCAAAATGGAAATTTTCGCGTCAACGTCCGTATAATTTCGCCATAAAGAATATAGAGAGGAAAAAACTAACGCGAAAATTGAACGATTGCGGGAACTCGACCTTGAAAAAGCACGAGAAAAGTAGATGTATTGACGCGAAACTGTCGTCTATATAATGAACACGCGTCGCGGTTGACGAGCTTGTTGACGTTCTCGTACAACGTCTCTGGTATATTTTACCGATAAAAAGTATGAAATCGTCGGAGATTTATCGTCACCGGTGTGCGATATACAGAGGGATTCACAATAATTTAGATGACTTATTGTTTAAATAAAGCTGTGATTATTACATTACATATTTTTGGCATAAAATTTAATTTTATTTGAAGCATTTGTCGATATTTTCAATGTTTTCTGAGTTACTCGATAGTATCATTAGGTACATTATTTTACTACGACTAGATATCATCCAAAATGAAATATCTGTGTCGGCATTCAAACGAATCGCATACAAATCGACTTCATTTCACCTAACCAGAAAATGATCTAAATATCAAAAATTATTTCAAATAAAATTAAATTTCAAGTCAAAATCTAAACTTTTATGTAGTATTCGACGTAACGACTGGAACACTCTTTCTACCCGAAAACGTCGTTACAAACCTGAAAATTTCATATAATTTGTCGTAAAATAACTCTCGATTGGTTTTTAGAGTAAACTCGAAAAGTAAGCGAAATTTCAAAAAAATCTCCAACCAAAGTACCACCGGAGTCTATAAGTTTTTTAGAAAAGTTACCGACTTTGAAAAAAATCAGAGCATTCATTCCGTACGAAAATTTGTTGACAGAAAAAAAAAAAACACATCGTTGTAAAAACAAATACATTCCTCGCTCGTCGCTCGGAATCTAAAAAATACATTTAATACTATCTACACTCTAAAGTTCTTTCTTTTACACGCACACAAACACGTTTAGAGTACGATTGATTATAACGTGTTCAATAAATAATAATAATAGTTAATCAAAAGCGGACGACCGACAACGAATTGCGCGAACCGTCATTGTTTTTGACAGTGATACTGCGTGACAACTATATGGTATTTCGTTTTTATTTTTTTGCTATATTATATACGTGTTATTTTTTTTTTTTTACCTTCTACTTGTTACCAAGGAATTTTGTATTTTAATTTTTTTTTTAAAAACGGACAAAATTTTTTCCACGATTTTACGTTTATTACGTTGCGCGAAAAACTTTATTGCCGTGTGGTGGTCGCGCTCGAATAATGAGACGCCCGGGAACGCTAAAACTTAGCCGTTTCGAATGAACGTTTGCCATTTATAGTTGGCAAATTACATAAATCACTGTCCAATTTAATAAACATTTATCATGCCATAATATTATTTTCGAGGTTCACGCGCTAGCAAAACACCGTCAAAGTTAATCGCGATATTTACACTGTTATATAGCCACTGTTATATACCGACCGCAACGTTATAATACTGTTGTTTTTTTTTTTTTGCTCGAGCAGTGTGCAGATTTAAATACTCCTCGAGGCGGGAAAACGCGTCTAATCGAAATAATGTTTCGGTACAGAAAATTGTAGTCCGCGAATTCAACAACATCGTTTTTATACGGCGATCGCATTTTTTTTTTACCGAGATTTTTCAGGAAATCGACAGTTTTAGTATTGCTCTTCAAATTTGTAACGTTGACCTTTGTTGGACGTACGAACGGAGTAATATTATTCACCCGGTTCTAAATTTAACAGGACTATTCTGTGAATTATCGACATTATAATCTCGATCGTGATTTAATTGACTTCGGTGCGGTCGTCCGAAAATCGGTGTCAAAACATTTTCTTTTTCTTCCCATTTGTTACACCTTGAAGTTTTACATTCAAGAGTATTGGACACCTCGATATTCTTCTCCGTTCACGCTGCACACAAATCGTAGAACTTTTAGACGCTTCACTCGCCAAACGTACTCGATCTAACGAGGATGCGATTTGGAAAACTGATTTGAACATCACAAAGTCTGTACTTACTTGAAATTGGCATTTTTTAAAAATCTGATTTTTAAGTTTTGGAAAACTATTGAGTTACGCCAAAATTTCCAAAAAATAATATAACCGCATTCGTTGCGACCGTAAATTTAAAAAAATTAATAGGTACTTGGCGATTTTGTGTCTTCAAACACTGAATGTAATGTAAACTATTGTCCTCTAGATTCTGGATAATTATTTTTTTTTTTATCTCTAACCTTGTACAGATAAAAATTGCAATGCTCGTCCAAAGATTAATGCAAAGATTATATTACAAGTAATCCGTCTTGTAAACATTTGGGTGAAGAACGATTGTTTTTCCTTTAGCCGTCTAAAAATGTTTTCGACTGTCAATAGTGAAAATATTTTTTTTTACTTTGTCAACATTTAAATAATACGTGAAGTGAAAATTAGTTTTCCAAATTTAATTTAATTTTTGGTCGAAAATCCTACGCCGCGGTACGGATAAAAATACGTATCTAAAATGTATCGACTGACGCCATCGATTATTTACGAAATCATAAGTTTTCGTGTGTTCTAAAAAAACCCCGTAGAAATTTTAAATTAATTTTTACTTTAACCGGTACTCGGTCGACATGGGCGGCGTTTCGTAGGGGTTTATGCAGCCGTCGGGATGCAAACCGTAACTCAGCTTGTCGATCTGGTCCGTCGGTATCGTTTTCACCGGCCTTTTGTACTCAAAACCATTGGTTCGAACGTAATTCTTTTCGGTCATGTTTTCAATTTAGTTTTTATCGTGAATTCAAAAGCATAATATGTTGTTAAACTTCGTTTACGATTCCGGTCAAACGGCCGTGTTCTTGGTAACGGCTGACTACATTAAAACAATGCAAGCTAACTGTTTGACCTTTATGTATCAATTGTTTTTTTTTTTAATATAGAAAAACAGTTTTTAAATTCGAGCTTGTCGAGCCGGCTCAGAATCTTAATTTTCATACTGAGCGATCCGTTGCATACAGATGTAACATTTAAACATCTAGTATACTATCCCGGGCCAGTGATCCGCCGAAAGCAAAGATATTACCCCACTAAACTATTCCCACTCAATTTTTTTTTTAAACTATATTTTAGCATTTTGGAAAACAGTTTCCACCCCTACGGCGTATTTTACCGATAGTTCCAGTAATACGTGTATTTCTGATCTCCAAAGCCGCCGGGCACTAGCGAGTCGAAAATTTACGAGTTAAGTTAATTTTAACTTATTAGCGGCCGAATTTCGGTTCAAATTTTAACTTATTTCTCGATTTGTCAACTTCAACCAGAGATTATTTATTTTCGAATCGCTTTAACTAGGTTCGTTTGTATTTTATTTCCATAGCCTTAGATAGTATAGTTTCAAACGATCGTAGAACCGGAAGCAAATATAAACATATGTTTTTTTTATGCATTATTGATTCAATAAATTATACTTGACTAAAGTTAATCGTATTTTTTTTTTTTTCACTTAACTGATCGTCTCGAAATTTGAATTGACTTTTAACCGGGGGTGGGGAATAATTATTCGCAAAAAAAAATCGGTGTATAGAATGTAGGAAATCACAGAAAAACCTGCAAAGATAAGGCGGTTGGTTATGTCGATATTTTTATTTTCTTTCTCTGGCTATCACACTTCTGCGCGATAAGGAATCTGTGAACTTGTCGAGCTACGTTTTTTCTTGTATTATCGTCATACTTTTTTCGAGATTTTTAATAAACTCGTATTGGTTTTTTTTTCAAATTCGATTCGTAACTATTTAGAAAATAAAATCAAAAATTTTCTACGACGGATGCAAAGCAGACGTCCCGAAATCAGATTGTATATCGCGTTAATTTAGATTGATCGGAAGTATAAAAACCGCCTGAAGTCCTATGATCTTCGTGTAACAGGCAGAGGAAGAAAGTCGACGTTTCCAATCGTCAGGAAATCAGAAATCTATACCGGCGTACAACCGAGTGTTACTTTTGACTTGTTTGAAAAAGAAAAGTTTTCATCTCGATTGAGTCAAAAACTCAAAAATAATTATATTTACTTCACCTGCAGCCTGGGTGGTGTCTGACAAACTGCGATGAACCTGTTGTACGTAATACAATATTATTGTTTACATCGTACACCGAAACGTCGTAATTTACGACCATTCGGCGAGAGACGATTACTAAATTAACACCTCGTACGATCACGGAACGAATGGCACACACAAGGCGATAAGCCACGCGGAGCGGTTCAGTGCGACCGAATCTCCGCGATACAATAACAATAACTATTATTATTCCAAAACAATCGTAATGAAGAGTCGGTTTCATAAATCAACTTAAATGTAAACTCTGACCGTGTTTTATCTCGTCCGCTGATTTTTTTTTTTTTTTTTCCGCGCACTCTGAATTGAATATAATAATAATAATATGTATAATATTATAATAATAATAATGAAAAAAGCAAAATAAATTTTAAAAAAAACTTTTCTCATCTACTTGAATAATTTGTTTTGTTTGATACGCGCGGAGGGTCCGTCATACTTTGTGCCATCGGTTTGTAGCGAGTAAAATAACAATAATAATAATATGTAGGTAATCGGAGTGCAAATGCTTGTCGCGGGTGCTAGAAACGATACGAAGAAACATTCATGAAATATACACATTTTATACGTATAAACACGCGAAAAAGTATTAGACGTACACGTAAACAATGTATTTGTCTCCAATACTTTTATACGCCGTTTTATATTTTTACGCCGTCTCTAGAATTTCTATTTGTACAAATATGCAACGAAACATTTTCGAGGGGAAAAAAAACCGATACTACTTCGTTATCCCGTAATATAATGACGTCGTCGCGTAAGCATAAAATAATATGAGAGTGGAAAACTCGATTTCAACGGAATATACGATTGCTGTTTACCGAGTGCGAGCGGGAGATCACGCATACTTTACATTCCGCTCTTCTAATACAAAAAAGAGGAGAAAAAAACAAACATGACGAAACGTATATAAGCTACGAGCAGCGAAAAAGTACCTGCCTGAATAAGGCTATAAATGGTATAGCGTTATTATATTTATTTTTCGTCACCCGACAGCTCTGCGCCGCCGACGATAATAGGTCCGTAAACCGAAATGTACAGGTTTTGTTCATTTTTCTCGTACCTAAATAGGTGGTACCTACTGAAAACGATCGGACGGACGTTTTTTTCCGTTCAATTTTTTGTCGATCTATTCCGCGTGGACTAATTTATTTATACCTCTTGCACCGTCGACGACGAAAAATTCACTTGTCTGTCGAACTAACCTGACGCCACGCCGTTTCGGACGAAAACTTTCCGAATTTATCGGTAGGCGCTCCGAACTTTGCGGGTCGCGAATTCTCGCCGACGAAAAAAGCGACGAGGGAAAATGGATAAGCGGAAAAAAACATAAGTTTCGTTTAAAAGTAACGAAAATATTTTCAGACCGCATTCTTCCGATATTGCGTTTCCAGACGTTTATCTCGCCCTAAACGGTAGTACGGTGAATTCAGCGTGTGGCGAAAAGCAGCGAGAAAGACGCAAAGCGAAGAAAGTGAGATAGCGGTGAGACGACTTTCGAAAATAAAACACGGATGATGATGTTGTGTGGACCAGTTCGTGACACAAGGACAAATGAATTGAGTTCGAAGTTTGATGAGAAACTTCAGGATAAACTGGACCGATCACTAGTTACATTAAAGAACGAAAAACACAATGGCCGTAATATGAGAAGAAGTGAAAAGAAAACTATCAGAGCAGTCGTGGAATGGAACCCGAAAGAGAAAAGTTCTCGAGGCAGACCGAGGTGATGGCTGGACGTAGTAGAAGAAGACATTAAATCGCTGCGAGTACAAGAACGGAACAAGATCGCTAAAGACCAGAGAGAGATGGAGGGATGTAGTGATGGCGGCAATGACTCTAACAGAGTTGTAAATGCCAGTGAAGAAGAAGAAGACGTACGTGTATGGTATGTAATATAGATACATGTATTCGCATAAAAATACACCGATACGAAACGTCATGACAAACGAGGCCTGTTGTTCGATGGTTGCTTGAATTGAAACATACTCGAATGCGTATTTGTGAAATTCGTCCCCGCCCGAAACCATAAAACGTACATTGAAAATATATGCTGCTAAATCGGTCCCAATTTTCGACTCGCAAAGTTTTCCAATATAAACATTATTTTTATCGTATCGGCCGCGATCGAAATGTATAATAATCCTCAAAACTGCGCGGAGAAAGCCGTTCGAGACTTTGAAAAACGCGTTCGATTTCTCACATTTGTATACGTGTATACGTGTTCGAAACGCGCATTCTCCGCTGTATTACGGCAGTATAAATTATAATCATTTTCACAGCTGTGTGCGGCACACGTTTTACAGAGTTCCAGTGTTTTCTCCGGAAAATTATAAGTACCTATATAGGTACTGCATTTGGATTTTAAGAGCGCGAATAAGTCAATCGAGATATTTTCCGGATAAAAATTCTATTGAGAAATGATCGGTCTGAGCGAGCGACGTCTTTCGAACGCCATTATTTTGAACAAAAACGATACAACTCGAAAGTTTTGAAGCGTTTGTTTTTTATCCGTATATTTGTTTTATGAGAGACCTTTATGTAGAATACTTACGTTTTCGTACCAAAAAAAAAAAACAATCGTTCAAAAATAAAATTTATAAAACGAAGGTATGAAAATTACAATCGTGTTGTTTACGTATAGAAGATAACTTAAATACAATGTTGTATCTTGGACGGGAATCAACGCGTTTTGAAACTATGAACGAATTGCAGGTACAAATTTATGGTCGATAAATTTCTCTTTGAATCTAAGAGATTTTAATTACTTTATGTGTACTTTTTGATATTTTATACTGGAAATATTATGGCGAATGTAATCCTCAAAAAAGTTTGACGGATTTCTGGTTTCACACAATAGTTCAAAACACCCCACTTTGAAATTTTTCGTTAAAACTAAAAAAAAATAGTTAAAATATGCTTGCGCTCTGTAACACAAACATAATAATAAACTGTATGTATATATACCGTGTAGTATGTATAAAACGAGTTTATACTAGCGAAAATTTAAATCGAGAATTTCTATGCATACTTATCTACAATACTTACCTACCAACCTAGTCGATTTTGCTATAAATTGAATAGTCGAAAAAAATATATGTATATATATATTAAAACAGTTTTTCGTGTCATTCAAAACACTGCAGCTCAAGGGCGTGTGCAGTGAGGCTTAAGATTTATTTTTACAGAAAACTGTATTGTTGATAAAGAAAAATGCGATGGTGAAAAATGCGAAAAGTCACATTAGTCATATTATGATGGAATTCAGATTCCGATGTAAAATAATTCAACAAAAAATCCACTATAAATGGTGATTCCGAAGGATTCGAAGTTTATTAACTTCTTTTGTTCGACTTGTCAGTTTCTTAAAGTACATATTGTTATAATGTAAAATAATATTAATTATTTAAATTTCTCAGATTATGGTTTTCAATATTACTCTCGCTATATACGGTATAAAAGAACGGGTGATTAAAATGCGGCAGGTTTCGAACGAAAATAAACCCTACGGAAATTATTTGTTTACTGCAGCCAACGTTAGAAGTTTTGAAATTTTACCAACACGATTATTGTTGGTCTTAGAGTAGGTAAGCGTTTCCATTGTTTTGAAAACTAGAAGAAAATCAGTTGCCACGGTATCATAATCTTATGATAACAATTTAAAGAATGAGGTTGATTTAAGTTGGTATTTAAAAACCTTGTTAATTGTACTCTTATTTTCCCGAGAAAATTGTTTTTTAATGATTTTTTTTTACTTTTTTATTCTTAGTGATGGTTTTTCATTGTGTTGCGTTGACCGCAACTGACAAAAATTTTTTTTTTTTTAAATTTTTGTATCTTTATTCAGTTTTATTCTCGCCTTAAACTGAACATTACCGTTGCTTATTTTTATTAGACTAAACTCAATTAAAATTCTAACACTCTATACTCTATGTAAAAAAAATTACTAGTGAAACTGAAATGAAATTTACTGGATCTTTTAAAGGCAAAAAGAAATTTTTTTAAGTTAGTATTTGTGGTGTCGAATAGCCGGATTATCAAACGTTGGCACTCACCAAACACACGATAATGTAGTAAAGCCGTTTACTTTTTCGCATTGCGCACGTTAAATCTTCAGTGTTGTAAATATAGTTTCTCTGGCAATACATTGTGAGCTTAATAAAATTAATTTACGTGATATGTTATCACAATACAAGCGATTATATTATTTCCCACGCAAAACATTCCATATTTTGTATTTAATATATTATGCTAACCGCGATCTGATTCGTATCTTCCTCAACCACAGTACGTTCTAGGTTTATATTGAAATATGTTCTCGATTTTCATACGAAATCACCCCAAACTTTTCGTATGAAAATGCATGTTTGTTCGACATAACTATAAATTACGCTAAAAGAAAACAGATGCATGCTAAATGCATTTTAAACGAGAAAAGTTGTGTACAAGTTACAAGGGTATGGTCAATAGAGAGTTGTGCAGTAAATTTTGAACTTGGAATGATGATTTTGATAAGAATGCAGTTTTTATTCGTGTCGGATTCGTAGTTTGAAAAAATAGGTAGGTAGGTAATTTTGTTCAGCACGTCGCATAAAATTGTTTCACACGTAACACACGTGAGATTCCGACTGAATGTTCTGTTTAAACGATATATTTTATATTATAACGATTCACATCATTATAGCCGTGGACGGTTGTCCAAATATCGGCTGTATAGTGTTCCGAGTGGTTATTTAAAACTCTTTGATCGCTTATCCTCGTCAAAAAAAAAAAAAAAAGGAACTTGCAAAAAAAAAAACATCGTCGTTAAACCGCGACCGCTTCTACGTTTTACCGAGTACCTTAAGAGTGAGCTTATTTTAATCGCCTTTTATAAAGTTAATATACGCAAAAAAATAAAACCTTATCGTTCACATATTGTATAATATACGACGCCTGTAAAAACTTCCCGTCGTAAAAAAAACCATAATGTTATACACGCAATATGATTAATAAAACGTTCCGGATACACATAATGCACTTAAGAGTTTTTTTTATAAACTAAAACACGCTAAAAAAATATTGTCCTCGTTACAAAACGCATAGCGGTTATAATTATAGCGATCGGAAAGTAAAAAAAGGCCGATCCGGTTAAAAAGTTTATGCAAGTTTACGTTTTATTTTTGCTTAACGGACTCGCAGGTACTTCTAGTTTGAAAATAACTTATTTTCTTATTCGACCGACTCGTACTCATCCACTCTTTTTGAATCGATTCAACCGAGTAGATTTCGATGTTATTTAGTCGGACCGAATTTCTTTAAAAGCGTAAATCGTTTTTTTTTTTTAAATAAATTTCTATCCAAACCCAAGTCTAGTGAACGCGTTTGTCTACTGAACTCATAGTTTGACACTGATCTGTTCAAAATGCTTGTTGATTTTATTTTAACTCGGCGTAGTAAACGTTCGGCTTACTCAATTGACTTTGTCAATTTAATTTCGTACGGTTCTTTTACTTGTTATAGAACTTCATCATATTTTGTTACTCTGACCACCCGGTCAATGTTTTGCATGCGTCGGTAGCACCACGTCTCCATCGCTTTTTATCGATTCTTCTTCGTTTGTGTTTTACGTCTCCGGTAGTGCTATTGGCCATATATGTGTGTGTGTCCTTTTTCTTTGTGTAACGTTTGTCTTCTTTGACGCGAGGGGTTTTGTTTTATTTTCGTAAAACGCAATCTTCGCCATTACTTCTCCGTTTTACATCTCGCGCCGTCCGTGACCGTTTGGCCTAACCTACGTCAAATTTCACACGTACGATATCGAAAAGTCGCCTAGATTCGTGACGACACCCGCGAAGACACGCGCTTCCCCGTACTCTACTGGAGGCGGAAATTTTTTAAAAGAATTTCGAAGTCACTCGTGATTGTTTGCCGGCGATCGGTTAACGCGCTGTAACACGACGGAGGCATAAACATCGCGACAACGGTTCCTCCAGTGGACTACATACTTCGGATGCCAAAACCGCTAATAAAACGTCGCTTAACGTCCCTCGAACACAGAAGCATTACGCACAAAATGTACCGTCTGAGAACGCGCGTCTCGCGATGTGTTTGGTGCGCGCAGGGTGTGTCTCCTCCGCCGCGTGTGTCCTCGAGCATGACCTACATTCGTTTATTTTCTTTTTGAATCGCAAACTGTTTTCATCGCTATCGTCATACGCGAGCGTCCGAACAACGTTTTTCTGACTAGAAATAAAAGAAAAAAATGTTTCCGAACGCTTATTTTAAACGCAGATACAAAAACATTGGCTGTTGGTTGTGTACAGACGGTAACAATTATCGTAACAACAGGAAACTATTGATTTGCGTCTGCGGTGTACGAAAGTTTCGGGCGTAAGAGTTTAAAAAAAAAATAACGCCCATAAAATAGGTATTTCGAAACAATGTTTTAACTATGAATTTCTTTTTTTTTTGCTAAAAAATTAAAACGATCTATTGAGTTTTAATAATTTTCGAAAACAGGTCGCGAAAATATACTATAGAAAAAAAAAAAATTATTCCCTAAGACGCGTATAAATATAAAACAACAAAGAGCACGCGACATTATTGTTTGTTACACAGCGGAGTGAAAAAAAATGAAAACGGAATAAACTCACGTATATATTATATATCACTTTCGAGTAGATCCGCGTGAAAAAATATAAAACGATATACTGTAAAAATCGAACGAAAGATTCAGCGCTCTAAACGGAAATAGTTTTTGGTGTACGAAAAATCTACAAAATTTCAAAGTCGTAACAACTCTCCGCAAGTATGTGTAGTCAAGAACGGTTCCGTTTTCACGCGCGGACGCACTCGTAGACTCGCCCCCCCCGTTTTTAGTAAAAATTAAAAGTTATCCGGAGAAATTTTGATTTTGATCCCTGCTGTATCATCGCAAAAATTTTCGAAATCCTATTTCACACACGAACGCGTTTCACCATCTTTAATTATACGACCGTATAAGACAAAGGAAAAACCGACGAATCATATTGAAAGAATTATTAATAAAAATCAATTATTATTCGGTCGTGCGAAATTGCCGCTCGAGTAACCCCGAATAAACGGTATTGTAATTTTACTGTACAATTGGCCTTTGCCGTATTATGATAATCTTTTTTATTCGGATAAAAACGAACGGAGTAGGTTTGAAACCTTTTCATTCGGAGATTTAATATAGACGATAAAAAGATTCTAACTAATGATTCTCCCGCATTGATCGTTCGTTTAACAAGATTCGGAACGTTTCTTCCGTTGTGTAAATAGGCGGTTTTGAAACGATTCGTTAAAAAGGAAGAAAAACTGACAAACTAAAACACTAATTTTATGTAAAAAGTGAATTTCGAAAAAAAACCTATTTGGAATAATCATTTTGTTTTATACTCAGATGACGTGTAAACTGATGAAGGGAAAACACTTTGAAACTAAATTTTTTTACTCCGATTCATATTTTTTTTTTTTTTTAGTATAAAATTATCAAAAGAATTTTAATTCCTATAGTTTACGGTTAGGTATACAACTTAAGAAAATTAGAAACGTATCACCATTGTTCCACTGCGATATTCAAAATATCGCCCAGGATATTTTGTAAGATACATTATTTTACACTTGAAACAAAAATTAAAAAATTAAACATTACCGTTAATATTTAGGCTACTTTATCAGCATGGAATCGAAATAAGTACGAATTAATTGATTTCAGCACACGAATTAATACAAATTATTTTAAATCGATTAATTTTTTTTTTTTTTCAGACTATATACTTCACTGCAGAAGCATATTAATGAGTATAATAAAAAGGCCATTCATCCACGAGTTTTGCTGAAACGACAGTAAAGGTAAACGGTTATTTACTGTTTTTATGCTGTAGTTTTTAAATAGAACTATTGCGTATAGGATCTCTAAAAACTCGAAATATAATCGATTTGACCGCGTGTATTTTCATCACAAAATTTGAGGCGCGGTACGCGATTTCGCTCCAAACCTAACAGAATCGCAGTGTCTTCATACAGACATATTCTTCTTTTTTTTCTTCGACTCGCAAAAGACGATCAATATAAATAACGTATTTTAATAATATTGTTGTTGTTTTTCTTCCGTAGCCCCGGGACGATCGAACGTGCGATCAAATTAGCTGTCTCGTATTGTTTTTCTCACGCGTTTTCTTTTTGCCACGCGTGTACTGTGTACATACAGGGCGTTCGCAAAATAATGCTTTGGTTTTAAACAAATTCATAATAATTCACAAAATACATATATATATATATTGAACGTTTAAAGCCGAAACATAATGACACGCCAAAATAATGAGTGGGTTGTGTTGTAATAATTGTTTTTTTCATACTAAACGTTTGGATGTTTATATAATAACGTGGAAACGCGATATTTCTGTCCGTCCCGCTGCACTTTCGCGAGGTTGGCGATCGATTCAACCGCTTTTCGATCCACCGTTTTAGCTCAACAAAATATAAATACTGTGAAAGAAATCGTCGTCGGTCGATGGATTTCCAATAAAACGTTCTTTCGTCAACACCCCGTAGTAGGTACACGCGGATTACGGTAAATCGATACATTATATGCTCGTTTGACACCGTATTTGCAACATTTTTCAATCATTATTAGTATTAGGTATTACTGTTATTTGTATTATTATTGTTACGGCACGCGTTTAGTGGCTCCGGGTGATAATTTACCGCCTTTGCCGACACCGATATTAGCAACTCGACTGCAGCGGAGTCGCAGCTGCGCACGGCTGGCGGCGAAACGTTCGTGCGAATTTCGCAATAATAATAATAATAATAACATATTGTTAGCGAATTTATAGTAATAATATACGTATATTATAACGGTCGCGTGCAGGAAAAACAGAAAATCACACGATATCTCTGGCGATTACATTGTTTCTCATAATGAGAAATTATGTATCAAAATGTAAAATACGACTTTTTACCCGCGAAACAAAAAACAATTCTCAAATCAAACGGCATGCTCAACCGTTTATGATACACGCGATGGATCGATACATATATTTTTGTGCGACAGCTGGAAAGTACTTGCACGTTATGAAATCGAAAGAAATTATAGCGACAACCAAAGTTTTACGAATGAATACGAATTTTGTTTTAATATACGAGTATACTTATATTCGAAGTAAATTTTTTTTCATATCTAGTCCAGTCGTATTAGACAAAAAAAAACCCCTTAAAAATTTGAACTGATTCTGCGTAAGGGAACGCACTCAAACTAACAATTTTAACGTTGTCAATTTTTCACTATAACTTGTAAAATTTCACGGCCAAAAAGTACGGGAAAAAAATTAAAGGCCGTAAAACTGACCAAAGGAATATGTAGTTTTGCACGGTTATTACGAAAAAATGGTAAGTACAATTTTTTTGGAAAATAAATTGATTTAATTAATTTTTTTTTTTTAATTTTCAACGAAAACTACTACTAGGAGTCCGTCAAAATTACTGGCCATAAAATAACTCATAATTTTACATAAATAGGTTCTTTTTTTTTTTTTTTATCTTACAACATGATTCCGTAGTCTCAATAATAATCGTTTATATTTGTGGTGGTGCGAAACGCGTAAGTCGGATTCCCGTTTACGTGTGGATTCTCGTTCGAAAATCAGGCGTTTAAACATGACCCTCAGTTTACACGCGTATTTTGGATTCGCGAAAAATTTTAATGCACATAAACCTGTTCCAGACGATTATTATTCGCTCATAATTTTCCAAAGGTATAATATTTTTACTCTGAGTATATTAACCACGGGAACGACTCGTTTCGAATAATATTTTATAATCTTTACGGTGCGGTTTTAATTCCGTGCGACGGCAGAGGACTTTTGGAGAAGGGACACGCTTATCCTAGCCGCATTAAATATTGACAGCGTTACCGTCGAAATCCGTGCGGGGTATTAAAAATGAATCATATAAACTCGTAATTTTTTAAACATATTAGGTATTATTATTACGCATTTAGGTCAGGCTTCGCGTCGTCGTCGTCGTAATACCGTTCGTGGGTCGCATACGAAATTATTACCGTGAATAGTTATTATAGTTTTATTATTTCGACACGCGACGAAGATCCAAAAACTTGGACTGTGCTTCCGGAAACTCGATCGTTCAGCTCAATCCTCCAAACCCTTTGGCGTCTATCTATCGTATACGCGAACGAAAATCTCGTGTCACGTCGTTTGTCGTTGCCGGGATGAACTGCGAAACTGTACTTAACCGGATCTCGTGTTACACCGTGTGCGTAATTCCGTCCGACTTATATAGGAGATAGAAGAGGTTTTATCTCGCGATTAACGACCTCGATAAATCTTCGATTCTCCGTTTAGCGCTATACCGTTGTAGAATACTGTATAACGTCCTGTACTATATAGATCGAGTGTTTGTAGGTTTGTCCGTCGAATTTGTACACCCGTTGGTCTCGTCCCCGGAAAATTCACGTACTCGAGATGTGCACGTCGCCGCTATTTTTCGAAAATCTATGTCTTTAAAAACCGAATACCCCCGCGTCGAGCTGCCATACGCCACCGTAGGTAAATCCGAAAATGAGGGCGCGCGAACAGTCGGTTATTTGAAAATAATATCTGAACACGTCGCATGGAAATGTGTATTCAAACGCTCTAATGTTTAAAGCACCTACCGACGGAATATCGGGCAGACACCTGCGCCTTCTAACCGGCATTTACCTATAAAATCCGATTAAACGCACAAAGGCTATGTGGGAGACACGTAGACGCGTACGAATCCTACGGTTCGGTGATCATAATTCCGTAATTCCGTTAAGAGTTTTTTTTGTTTTTTCCACGTGACGACCCATCGATCACGTCGTGGCCCACAAAACGACATTTTCCCCGCACAAACGGCTGAATCACACTCGGCTCGTGGTCGCGATCGTCGAAATACGTAGGCCCGAAAAACGAAGCATTCGTAATCGCATTTCTAACGACGCCCGCGAAATTTATACTTGCAATGTAAATCGTACGGTTACGGGAAGACGAGCTGGATGGCTAACCAAAATAAAAAGTTATTTTATATACTCGTTCGTGGTGATCATCATCAGTTTCGGTCTGGGGAGAGGCGCGAAGAAAAATGCGTGTTGACGACTGACACTGAGATTTTCGGAAGGTTTGGGAGCCCTGACTGATTTACGGTACAACAGTTTTAATGAAAAAACCAAAAAAATCTTCTCAACGGGTAAGTACATTGAGGAAATAACATAGACGTGTTTGGACGAAAAAAAAAATGAACGAGAATGGGTATTTTTTTTGTCGGTTTCATTTAGTGACTTCTTACAGGGACTTTTTTTTACCAATTTTGTACAATAATGCGTAATTTCATTGTTATAATCAAAATAACGCCGTTTTTCAATACTTTTTCTACACGCTTTTAGAATCTTCTGAGCGGATTTTTTTGAAATTTTTTTGAAATTTTTTTTATTCAGTTAGAAAATTTTGTTTTACATAACATAATACATTTTCAGACCTAAAATAACAAATTTGTGTGTGAATTTTTTTCAAAAATAGTCAAAGGTATAACTGATTTTCGAAAATTTTCCAACTTTAAACAACGAAGTATAAAAACGAATTTTCGAAATTTTTCGGCAGCATATGCCAAAATTGTACATGTTTGATGCCTCATATTAAATTTGCAAAAATTTTTGTGGAAAATTAATTTTTTTATCGAACGAAAATTACAAAAAAAAAAACGAAAGTTTTCGAAAACTTCAAAGTTCTGCACTTAGCTCGAAAATTTCAATCGTACCTGTATCGTACGAATTTTAATACCGTGTGAAAGTTTCCCGATGATCATTTTTGTGGATGTTATTGGCCAAAAATCTAAACCGATTATCCGAAAAACACGTTCGCCGTAATTTTTAACGTTTTTTTTTTCCTTAATTGTTCCTTGTATCAAAACTTTTTAATTTTTAGGACGCTTGAGTCCACGACCCCTCAAAGTACCATCTGTATACCTATCGTTAGACGTGCCGACGTTAGATTATTGAAGAAGTTATCGTGTAAAAAACACACACATCATGTGAAAATCAATACGTTCCTCGTTTCGCTCAGAAGCGAAAAAAAAAGAGAAAAAGAATTCCCCGCCCCCGCAATACAATTTAAACGCCGCGACGGTCGTCATCGCCCTCTGGAGGTTCATCCGTCAACGTCGGTGCGGATTTTTACGGCCTCATCCGAGAACCGCACCGCACAACGCCACCGCCGCTGTTTTCCCATTAGCCGTGTTTTTGATGCGACGAGGACGAAAAATTACGCCACTGCGGTCGGATCGTGTTGTAGGCGGGAAAAAAATATAAATCGTTTTATTTTTTTGAGTTCTTTTTTTTTTTGTTTTCCCGATCTTTCGTCGTTTCTTTGTCATCTTTCAGCGTACAGAGTCGCAGCGATTGCCGCGACGCTTTCAGTGTCGTGACGAGGAGTCCAAACGTGACACCATCGGCGCACAATTGTTTTGTCGAGTTCTTGCCGGACCGCGGTTGGTCGCGCGTAATAATAGAAAATTTTCGTGCGACTTATCGCGGAACTAATAACAATACGAATAGAAGACGGTGGGGGACGTTTTAACGGTTGCCGGGTAAACGACTTTTTATGAAAACTTTGGAGATTTTCAATCGAATTAAAGTACACAGTAATTAGGTAAATAGCTATTTTGGGCACCCGACTACATTTTCAAAACGTAATTTAGTCGAAATTTAGTATTTTCCCTCCGGATTGTGCCACCGATCACGTTACAGTGCGCACGAACACAAAACCGACTTGCAGATTTTTTTTTTTATTTAATACGCGCCGAAAGAGTTATTTAAGCGGACGAGAACAAATCTGAAAACTCCGTCATTGGAATGTCGATGCACAAACTCGGTAAGATCGGTAACCATATCACGATATCGCTGTATCGCAGTTTGTCACTTTTAAAGTAAGATCTTAGATTTTAGAAAGAGTCAGTTTAAAACGACTTTTCGGGAAGCGCCATGTGATGAAGGGATGTCGAGCTCCCGTATACATCGAATGAAATAATAGTGTTTCTCAACATTTTTGTACGGATGCGTCTAAATCTATCTGTTTTTCAATTGAAATTTCTAGCTCCTAAACTGGCGGGAAAAGAATCGCGAACGAATATGAACGCGGTTCTCAAAATCGTCAGCAATCAGAACGAAATCTTGAAGTACCGCAGTTCTCTTAAAACGATAAAGCTAATTATGGAAAGTTAATTATTATCTGTATATACAAAAAGAAAATTGAAGAACTTTCGTTCCATAATTAATTCCTAATAATATACTATATCATGCAGCGCGTTGTTTGTTTAAGTACTTTTTTTATATTATAAGTCGGATTAAAATTTGAAAAAAAAAAAAGTTTTGTAATTAAAAATTACTGGAAGTTTTTTGATATTTACGTAGCTTAACAAAGAAAAAAACGCTGAATGTCAAACGAAACTTACTGTGTTCGTTTATACACACACATACACATCAATATATTTTTTTAATATAAATTTTAAACTTTAATGACTTTGATAACTGAACAAATATTTAATTTAATTTTCTTATAGTCATTATAATTCGTACTCCAATACTGTATAGTATAGGTATACTGTAACGATAACTCGAGTTTATGTTTGAATTATTCGATAGTGGGTATACCAATGAAATCGTATTTTTTGCAATTGAAGTTCCTATCATCATCACTGTAAGTTTTTCTAACGATATTACTTTAAACGTAAAAAAATTAATATTGAATAGATCCCATAATCATTAAATAATGGTAAATATTAAATAATAAATGGTAAATCATTTTACCATTACGTTGTTTTCTTTTCTTTTCCCGGCGCTTATCAGATGGACAATTAAGTTCAAGATCTATTTTCCTGTTATTTCACAGAATCGTCTCTACAAAAAAAAATTGATTTAAACTTCAAATTTCATAATAATATAATTTCGTATGTTGTGTTTTATACTTAATATTACCGCTGAAAATATCTATACCTAATAAATCATGCAACTCGGTACAACTTAATTTTGTACTTGGCACATCCGTCTTTGTAAATTAACGGCCAAAAGTATAAGAAAAAAATATTTTCATATTTCCAAACTTACTTAAGATAAAAACAAAGTGTATAAGATATATTTCAATTAAACTATTAGCGCTAAATCTATTTTCAGTAACTTATTTTTATAATATGTTTCATTCGAGAAGTTTATTAAAATATTTTTTAGTATACTCGTGACTTTTGTTAGCATTTAACTACACCTACCCTCATCAGACATAAGATTACACATTATAGACACATTTTTGAATAAATTTAGCGGTATTTTTATTGTTAAAGTAAAAAAAGAAGGAGCTGAAAAACATCTTTGTACAATTTAAACACGCTTATTTGCTATGCTCGAATTATAACATATTTTGTTTTGTCATTGTAGATAGGAAAAATCGCACGATCAATCACTATTTTCAAAAGAAAAAAAAATATTTTATACGACTCGTTTTTAAATAAATACTACAAAAATCGGTTAGGTTAGGTCAGTGAGTAAAAAATTCTCTTAAAAAAATTTCATGACAAACAAAAATTAAAATTTTTTACTTGAATTTCGCATTCATTCAACATCATAAAATGAATTCCACTTCTAAAACCGTCAGTCCCGTGACAGCCACGACTTTAATTTTTCTTTTTATTTGCTATTTGTAAGGCACTCATTTTTAAGCATGTCTTATCAAACAATCATCTTAAAACTTTTGGTTCAACCGTAACGCAAAATATTTTAATAAATTCTAAAATACGTTTAATTACGGTATGTATGTACTTGTATACGTGCACTGTGCATGTAACCGGCACGTTCAAGTTAGGAACACCTCCCAGTGCCAATCCGCTAATAAATACGAAAAACTTTTTATTTTTCTTCTACTTTAACGCGTCTTAAAAGATTATCTTATTTTGAAACACGACTGTCACAATATCCTCAATTATAGTTTAAGATAACGCGCTATATTATTTTATAGTCCGGAGAGACAGATGAAAAAACCACAATACGATTAAATGTTATTATGATGTAAATACGCGAAACAACAATTTATTTTGCAATGTGTGGTACGGAATATATATATATATATATATATATATATACATTGTAAGTAAGTAAATATTAAACAATTCACTTTATTTTATTCCGAGAAAATACGTGCTGCAGTAAGCATATTAAATTCTTATTTGGTAAAATGCCGAAGCGGTTTTCCTCGAAAAATAAGTATAACAAACAAAACCTATTGTAGGTATAAACGATTTCTGACAAATATATCCTATAATTTTTTTACGAAACTGCAGAAACCTGCAAAGGTGTACGTATCTTTGTTTTTACAGGCGTTTTTTACCAAATTAATTACATTTTTTCTTATCAAATATTCCTAAAAAATTAAAACAAAATCGATTCCCACAAACAAAAATGTAAAAATAAAAACGAGTGAACGTTAGTTTTAACAAATTAGTGCTAAATTTTATCAAAAAAGTAGAAAAATAATTCAATCGCTCTAACGAAAACGACATAAGCGACAATACTATATTAAATACGCTGTGAATTTATTCAATCGTAACAATATAGTTGAGATGAAAATATTTTCATACGGTTTAGAAATTTTTGTATACTACTGGTCGTATTTTTAT